>JACJUM010002525.1:1146284-1253172 GCA_020976665.1 Heortia vitessoides | reverse complement strand
TCTCATTGTGAGCGCATAACGTGAGCGGAGCGTAACGCAGTTTCTTGAAGTGTCACCCCGCAAACCAATTTATAAGACGTTGTCACGTCAAAAGAAATTTCTTGCGGACAAAGCAGCGGGCATAGCTAGTGTAGAAATAATAATATGTAAATTAATTCACACTTCAACAGTCGTATTGGTAGCGCACCTGGTTCGAATTTAAAAATCACTACTAAAACTGGGAATGTGAATAAATTAGACTGCGTGCCAAGTTCCCTCGCTTCGCCAATTTACTGTAACGGTAGACTCTGCAGGTTCTGCAGTGTAATAAATAAGTCTCATCTAGCAGGCATGTTTCATTTCAGTTAGCATCTCTTTAGCAGTATAATTAACTATAGCGCGTTACTCAAAACGACGAAACGAAAAAAAAATGACTTTGGACTGGTTTTAATTTAAAATTTGCAGAGTGTATAACAAATACCAGTCGAATATCACATTTAAAGTTAATAGATTCTTATATGATTATATGACGATAGCCGCAGAGTACCGACGGTGTAGTAATAGTAGACGGAGTACCTCCCCCTGTATCAGGTGTCTGATTAAGAGAGACTGAGGTACCATAGCCGACAGATAGCATTATATCCATTAGAAGCGGTGAAGCTCAAATGCAACAGGGTTGGTATAAGCAGCATCATTCCGATCACTATCTACCACGCCTGTTCTAGAGCAATCATCGGCAAACACTCCCTTTCTTGAGGACGCCTGTATCCAACAGTGGATATTTTATGGCTGATGATTATTTGATGATATATTATGTTGAAGTCAATAAACAATCGACGATCCACACGATAGTGCATAGCATTACTGCAGTCTTTACACATCGTCGTCGTATTTTCAAGAATACCTCTAGCGTGTTACTCTAGCGTGACTTCTAGATTATTGTCATATTACACAGTATTTTAATTGCCTCTCTCACCCTTCAAGTCGGAACACATCCCACTGTGAGAGAGGCAGTGATATTACTGTGTAATGTGCATATCTGTATATAATGTATATGTTCAAGTTATAAGGTTGTGTATGTTTGTAGTAAAAATACATCGAAGTAATAAAAGGTACATTATATGTACCCATGTATAAGATCGCATCCTTCTTTTTTTATTTCCGGGTATGTAAAATAGAAACACACACAAAAATAAAAGACATCCTTCCTAATATTATGAACGTGAAAGTTTATGAGTGTGTGTGTGTGAATGTATATATGTCCGGTACTCTTTCACACTAGAACAACTGATAAAACTGAGTAATATACTCGTATTAGCTACTTTTTATATCTTTACTATTCATAAAATATGATTCCGTAGGATGGATTTGGCTTTTTATTTATTATATTACGGGCCCGATGGCGCAGATGATAGTGTCTTGTGCGCCAGGGGTCGTGGGTTCGAAATCCACCCAGAGCAAATATTTATAAGATGATATTTATGTATTTTCTGTAGCTAGATCTTAAATATGTGTATTTAGGTAATATATTTGTGATTCCTCTGTTGTCTGGCATTCGAAACACAAGTGCTTTAAACGACTAACCACGGAGCCAGGTCAATGTATGAGATGTTGTGAAACCAGCACAATTTGAACAGTTTAGCTGTCACTGTAGGATAAGATGTAAAACGAAATCCTCACGGATAAAGTCACAGGTAGAAAACTAGTACAAAAATTTATGCTACACAGTTTGCGAAACCCGAGTTTGAATTGTCATTTTTGATCCACAAACAAAAGAAATTGTGTTGCGCAGAACGCACGAACGAAATAAAACACAACGATACGAATTGAAAGAACAATTGTATTTGGATGTCAAGTGCTTTACCATCGCTCTGGATCCAAATTGCTTTTATGAGGTAGCTTTATACAGGGGGCCTTCTACGTTGGTTCCTCACCCTCATCTAAGTCTACCGTCAAATAGTGTTTGCTTCGTTGTTTATTTGTTTGAAGGGTGTAAAAGGCAGTGAAATAATAATGGGTATTTTTTTTTTATTTATTTATTTAACTTTATTGCACAAAATGTTACAAAATGTACAAATGGCGGACTTAATGCCAGATGGCATTATCTCCCAGTCAACCATTACACAAAACTGAAAAAATATATATATAGTGGTGCAGGCAATATATATACAAAATAAATAAACGTGGCATACATATTTGTATAAATAAACGCAATAAATGCATATGTTATAAATATATATATATATATATATATATATATATATATATGTATATATATACATAAAATAACGTACATCAGAAATAGGGTTACAAAGTTAGAGAAGCAGCATCAGTAAATAAAGTACGGAGACAGCGTTTCAGGATAAATTTGTTTGGGGATTCCTTAATATTCAACGGAAGCTCGTTCCAGAGTCGTATAGCTATCCCTGTAAAAGAGTTTGTCAAAAAACTAGAGTGATGAGAAGGAGTTAAGAGCGAAAGAGTATTAGAAGAACGGAGATTACGTTCGTGAGAGGAAGATAGGAATTGGTAATATGAATAGGTTGGCAACGCGCTAGTGGAGTCTGTGCTATTATGAGTGCCTAAATGTCAACGCTTGGTTGTCGACCTGGTCCGATATATGTATATATATTTATTTGTATTGCCTTCATTCAGACAGCATTTATTTTTCTTCTACGTTATGCTTGTGCTTTATATGTAACCATATGGTAGTAAAAGCACTAATACTGTTAAAATTAGAGCATACCGAAGTATGTATAGTGCAAGTTTGAAAATTTAATTAAAGTATAGTGTGATATATAAAATAATGTGACAATGCAATAGAAAAGGAATGGAGATGGTATGGACATGTAGAAAGAATAGGTGTAAATAGAAAGTATGTGCAAATTTATAGAACGGAAGTGAATGGAAGAGTTGGTATAGGACGACCTAGGTGAACGGACCTTAAAAAAACAGGTCGAAAAGGTATTAAGGATGGGTAGTAAGTTTAAAAGGATTAATGAGTAAAGGAAGCAAGAAAGGTATACCAAGATCCATTCCTTTGGCTTTTGGCCCGGTATATATAGTTAATTTTACTTTATATACATCTAGTATAAACATATATACCGCGTTTTAAATCCATTAAAAAGTAGTTGCATTCAAAGATATTGTTACAATTACTACTTTTAAATTTTGTTATTTATTAATAGTTTTCATTTGTATACATTCGCGTTTTTATCCACGCAGTAGAAACTGACAGTACTTTGTAAAATAATCATTTTATTATGAGCAATTAACGCATTAATGTTAGATATCAAGCGAATCAGTTACCATTAAGCGAACCCTGTGCTTGTTTACCAGCCTTTGTCTCTTTTTAACCTTCTTCTTCTCGACTTCTGGCATCTAAATTTTGGCTAAAACCACCTAGCTGGAATAATGAACAAGTTTGCGTTAGATACTAAACTTTTATCGCTACTAGAGGCCCATAAAGTTTCACCCCGAGTGGACGCATACTTAACCAGCTTATTCAATGTTAAGCTTTACCCGTGAGACAAACTTAGGTTAGCAGAGAAAACGTGATACATGCCTAAAATAACGAATAACGTGCCCTTGAACCAGGTATAGTAAGAGGCAACTAAGCTACCGGAAGCGGCAGATGGCGGTATATCAATCTGGAACAGTGTAGCTCAATTGCTCAGGCCCTGGATGGGCAACAGTGTCGCTTCCCCGTCGCGAAAGCTACGCTTTGTGAGTACCAACACGCTTGCCCAGCGCGGTATTTATGGGAAAAATTCCCCATTTTTAAGAAGGCCTATCTCCAGAAGTGAACTTTCAATTGGTGGTATGATGATGATAAAACATTACATATATGTAATAAACACAAGGTACAAAAAGACAAAATGTTATATTGTATCGAGAGTAATATCGTAAATATCGAAATAGAAAACCATATTTTTGCTACGTATTATATGTTTCACATTAACGCGCATACAGAAAGGAAGGCTTAAATCAGAAGATCCTATTTCATAGTTGAAAGACACAATTTTTCAAATATTTTTGTATCATTATCATCATACCAGCCATTGGAAGTCGATAGGAAAATAGCTTCTGCTCGTTCCCGTCCTTTGAAGCTACACTGAAACAGATGGATATACTGCCATCTAATACATTAACTTAATTCCAAAATTAGTTCATTTAACTTGTGTTATTTGATTTCGATTATTATATTTGTAATTCCTCTGTTGTCTTATGTCCGAAACAACAGAGAACTCACAAATATAATAGTCAAATACATATTTAACACCTTGACAACACACACACTGATCATAAATATATTTATCCTGGAGAGTGAGAGAGTATGTGGAGATCTAGCAGTCAAAAATACCGGAGACGAATTCCGTGACTGAATTCTAAATGTTGAATCAACAAAATTTGCTTTACATTCTTTTGAAAAAAAAATTGGCGTGTAAAACGTTTATATAAATAAAAGAGGCCTCCCAATGGAAATGTCTGGTCAAATGTACTGCAACCGCAGTAAATCCTGAAAGCAATTTGATGTGAACGCGAACAGCGCCATTTTAGCTCCACATAAGCACTCACCCAATGGTGCATCTGCATTGGGGTTGTGGAACTGTAGTACCAAACATTAGTGCCATCGTTCACTTTAATCTATGGTACTGCATTTGCAGGATGCACTAGAAAGTCTTTGTTTGTTTATGTTATTTATGTTGGATTTATTAAGATCGCATATCTATTTCATCTACTTGATATGTCAATTTATGCTTACTTGTCAATAACAATAATGTAATACAAAGAATTAGGATTAACTAGAGCTAGACTTATTTCTACCCCCAAATAGCAGTGTTCGCATTGCTGCGTTCCAATTTGATGGTTGACAGAGGCAGTGAAATTACTTTTTAATGTGACAAAGTGTGTCTATAGGCTGCGGTCACGTTTACCATCAAGCGGACTTTATGATTGTTTGTTACCTTCATTATATATAAAAAAATCCGTACCCATTTCCTATTTCGGTATCTTTTCCTATTATATCATGAAATATTTATTTAGTCCCATTGCTATGCAAATAATAAATAATGTGTGATGTCCCCGTTAAAATTGGTCACGCCGTTTAGCAATTTACCACAGAAGAAAAAATGAAAAGCTTGTTCTTGTTATAAGTACAGTACATAATTTAATATTGTTTATTTTGAAAAATGTATATTATATTATAATATAAGTATGATCTGTATATCAAAATTGCATAAGAACTGTAAAGCAATAAAAACTTATAAATGAAGAAATAATGATCTAATTAATGATTTAAAAATCCGACTCGGCTGGTCAGCGTTCGGAAAACTGCGTAACATTTTATGCGATATCACTTGTGTCTCAAGTCGATAATCTTCGATCAATGTTGAACCAGAGACGACTTATGGTAGCAAGGCATGATGTTCTACTTCTAGTCTCATTCCCCAAATCAAAATAACCCAACGAGCTATGGAGAAGGCAACTCTCAGAGTCCATCTGTGCGATCGAATGAGATCGCTATAAAAATATAATAGGAGATCAATATAAAAATCAAAGTTTCTGGCGTAGTCCAGTGGATAGAATGCTAGAATAGCAGTGGGCAGGGCACTTAGTATTCATAACCAACGTCCGATGGAGCTGTACGGTTCCAATAGAACAAACTGGTCCAATTGAAATTCACTTGGAGGTTCAAGTCCAGTAGTGGACAGTCGTACGTAGAAGTTGAGTACCTTTCGCTGCAGTTGGTTAGGGATGGATGAGCCAAAATTGATCATATCAAACTCCAATGTGCTTTGGAGGGCACGTGACATTAGTCCCGGTTGCTTCGGCAGTATTTAAAAGTCACAATGCGTATTAAGCCTTAGTGGTGGGTAATAGAGGTGGAAATCCGTGCCCTAGCGGACAGAACATTGAAGTTAGTTGATTTTGATTAAAAGAAATGTAATTACAATATTTTAATCCAAAAAATATTAAGTAGTTCATCTGTCGTAAAAAAGTAGCAGAAACAAAAACGGGTCTTGATTTCGCAGATGGCCGTGATCCTATCATGTTTAATAATTATATGAAGTTACCTGTATTGTGCTTGTTTTGTGTCTGGGTGTTAATCATATGCATTTAATTAGTATAGTAATGATTCCTCTGCTTAAATAAAATGCATTGTACTGCCAGTATGAAAATAGGCTACCTAGCTAGCTTTAGGACCTTGTCATAGTAAAACAACAAAAATAAATAAATTCATAAATACTACGATTATATATTATAATATTAGACGTTACTGCGACTAGGTACTAAAGTGTACGTATACTTATGGTTTAACTGTAGTAATATTTTTAAAATAACATTTACTTGAACATGCGCCAAAAAGGCTTTCTTACCGCAGCACACCTTTGCTAGCGAAACTCGCTCGGTATTGTTTTCAATAATTTGGATTCACAACAATTTCAAGTCAGTTCTATAGTGACGTGAAACATTCACTGAATCATTCTAGTTAATATAGAATGGTGCAAGAAAAATCGCTTTATTGCGAGCACATATGTATATAAGCCGAGGGGTACCGGCAGAGTAGAATAGTACCTCCCTATGTACCAGTTGTCGTAATAAGCGACTTAGGTTCTGGATCCGACAAATAGCGCAATAGTGCAATTTAAATACTACAGGGCCGGGATGGGCAGCTGCAACCTAGTCCCAAAGTTGTGCCCTTCGATTGCCACTATACCTTCCCAGTGTGGTAATTATTAACAAAAATCTTCATATCTTGGGGAGATCTTTGTATAAAAGAGGACCTTCTATGGCTGATACGATGATGGTGATGTATATCAAAATCAAATGCTCTTTTTTATAATATAATACATGATTTACTTAATAATGCATAAATGTATATATATGGTATAATAATATATTACTTATTAATATTGTTAAGTTTTATTAATATTGTTAGGCCTCTTAAGATTTTTCCATTTGGATCACAATTATCAGAAGTTTTTTTTCATTAATTGCGGCACTGGTAAGCGTGATAGCAATCTCAAAGCACGGCTTAGGAAAAATAATGCTGCTCATAGGTTCGAGGTAGGGCTGAAGCCCTGTTGCACTGAATCCATGCTATTTGGAATGCATATACCAACATTTATTGGTTTCAGTATACTAGTCACTTCTTAAGACAACTGATAAAGAAAGAAGTATATCTCTGCCAGTAGCCCCGGAAAATTTTAATAATAAGATGACACGTTTTTTTCTTTAACTCGGTAGCGAAGAAAATAATAACGCATGGTAATGCATCACCATAGTCCATGGCCGCTCATGAATCGTGTAGATTTTTTTAGCACGTCACTTATGAATATAATTTATAACCGGTTATTTCACTGCTTCTTTCACAATTTAATTCAGAAACCAGCAATATCCGCACTGTTGTCCCTTAGAAGATATTGGTATGTCACCTGAGGAGGATTGTTAGAATTTCAACTTTATGAATACTTTTATGAGAAGGGACAGGCAGAGTAGAATAGAACCAGGTTTCATAAGAGGTGGCCAGAACCAATAGATAGCTATATATCTATCTAAGACTGTGTAAATTAATGCACAGGGTGGGGATGGGCTGCAGCACCCCCGACGCAAAAGCTGTGCTCTGCGATTGCCAACACGCTTGCTCATTGCGGCAGTTATGGGTAAAATTCCCCCTTTTCATGGAGAGGCCTATGTCCAGCAGTGAGCTTCCAAGGTCTGTTATGATAATAGTTTTATCTCGTCATTATTTTTTTGCCATAAATGAATAATATAGCCTAGAACAGTGAAATATAAATGACAAACTTTTTTTGCGTGTTGCATTGCACTTTTAGTGCGTGTGCTACATATAATGTGCATCATGGCGTTAAGGTGCTCATCTTTTATGTCTGTCGGTAATTAGTACTAGAGTTCTAAGTAATTTTATTGTTTTTAATAAATTGTTTATTTTACTGGTGCCGATTTGTAGTAATCAACTTAAAAGCCCAAATCAGTGTATTTTTTCTATTTACATCGAAACTATTTCTGAAGTACTTTTAAAATAAATAGATGGTGATACAGATTCTATCATCATCTGGTGGTAAGTGCTATTGCATGCCTCATCGACGTTGGAAACAATTGCCTTAGAAGTGGAAGTTAAATTGATTTAACTCGGTTTTAAGTAACTTTAATCATGGAGTTAATTCAAAATATACCTAAAAATCATGTAGGACGTATTTATTTCCAATTCACGTAAAACATCGGTTTAGATATTTGAAATCGCAGCATCAATACTGCGGTCACGAACAAAAGAATTTTATATTACTCTTTCTCTATATATATGCTCATTTTTCTTCAGCTCTATAAGAAAGTACACACAAAGTGAAACAAATATGCCATTTGGTGCATGAGAGTACTTCTAAAGCCACGCATGCAGTGCCAAGTGTGGGCAGGCACCGCATAAATATTGCATCCTTGTTCGCAGCTGGTTTCACCATTTGTAACTGGGGGCTTGCGTAATGCATTTCTTATTTTGTCCAATATTCCACCAACATCCTTGGTACATTTCGGTTATGAATGTCTTTGGGTGGATTGTATGAGCAGCTGTTCGTGTTGAATACAGCCTAATACCTGAATGTTGGTTTTTATTTAAAGATTTTTAAAACGCAGAAATATCTATCTATGTACAAACCAATTCAATTAGCTAATAATTAACCGAAATTTTGCATTCGTTTCATATCTTCATCATTTCATTGGAAAACATTTGTATAAAAGTCATTGTTATTGTTTTTCATCAGACCAGTTTGACAAACAAGCGTACACTCCCCGTAAAAGTTAGCGTCACAGCTGCTTATAAACGCTCGTGGTATCACAAGGATATTACGAGTTTGTTGCTAATCTCGTGACTTAAATATATAACATCACATTACCCAGTAATTTCGTTATCTCTCTTACTCTTCAAACCATAATACAGTGATGCAAACACGCTATTCAGAGATGAAAATAGGTGAGAGTGAGGTATCAAAGAAGAATTTATTCTAAATGAAATTCGAATATGTTGAAAAACAGCAGTCACGTACTAACTATGCAAACCCATTTTATCTCCTTAGGGGAAGAATAAAAAGAAATCTTTTTTGTGCATGATAAAAGGAATCCTTGTGTACAAATTCAAACTTCTAACAGTTATATTTTAAGTCTTGCATTGATATGTCAGTCAGTTAAGTTCTTCTTTTAATATCTAGATATTTTGCTTCTCAATCTTCAGCTGTTCTTTTAAACTTACTATTTATTCTCTACTGCTATATATTAACTCTATTGTATTTATTGTTGATTCCTATTAGCAAAAATTACGACGATTTCAAAGCTAGTTCATCAGAGACATTTACGTCACTGACAAGTTCAACTTCGCTCAACGCTGATGAGGTATTCATGAGTATCGGCTGCATTTGTCACTTCCAAACTCATCAGCACAAACTAGCAGTTGAAAAAACTACTTTGATTTGTATCTCTTACAACTTTTTGTTTTAAAAACCTTACAAGAACATGATATCAAATCATCCAAACCACATCGCATAAGTGTTAATGAAAGAAGTCCCGACAACTTGTATACTGAAACGAAAAATGGTTAAGGATATTTTAAAATCTTTATGAAGTAAAGTGTGACGTGACACACTTTTTATACCAAAACAGGCCAACTGTTACACTTTGGTTGAAAGTTAAGCCGTGTTGGAAAGTTATATCGTGTTGAAAGCTTACACAGTGGGAACAGATGGTAGTATAAAAAGGTGCTATCCTTATTTGTAAACTAGAAACATAAAAATTTAAACCGGAACTGTACTACTGAAACCATTGCTATACGATGAAGCCATTTCAATCGACAAAATTGCACTTACAAGCATTTATATGCCTGCCTGTGAGAGATCGACGATGACCCGATGTCAATAAGAGCTCTATTCAAACTTGGCCTTTGACTTTCACGGATGGTGATTGCATACGCGACCCAAATAGGAAGCTGCTCGTGGTTCGAGTAAGTTTTATTAAAAAGTAGCTGAATAAAGAAACTACTCTTTTAACTTCTTAAGAGATTTTATGCATAGAAAAATGCTGAATTATATTTATTCTAGCCTGATGGGATAGATAATAGTAATCCTGTTTATTGCGCTAAAGATTCCATCCCCGCCCAGAACAAATATTTATATGATTTGTGTTTGTATGTTATGACTATATAATTTAAAGAGTTATACTCTGTTGTCCGGTATCCGTTATATAAGTACTTTTAATGATCTATTTACATAGGTACAAACAACACGCTTGTATCCCATTGGCGTAGGTAGAGACTATGTATCTCCCTTTGCTAGGATATTGGTATACCTCTCTCGCTTTCTTCTCTCGCATTAGATCTTACAAAAAAGCTTAAATACTGCCTTACAATCCAGAAGTACCTAACCTTAATTTTACTTCTCCAAAACTGTTTCTGTCGCGAAGCTACGTTCTGCGATTGTTGCATCGATGTGTTTTACGGCTGATTAAAGATTTGTGTCACTTTTTGTAATATCAGCTCATTGCAAAGGATTATTTGGAGTACCTGAAATCATCATCATCATCATAACCGCCATTGGAAGTCCCCTGCTGGACATAGGCCTCCCTGAGAAAGGGAGAATATTAATTATTCATAACTGCCGTGCTGGGTAAGCGTGTTGGCCATCACAGAGCGCAGCTTTTGGTGGGGATATATGACACCCTGTATCAGATGGATATACCGCCATCTGTCATTTTTGGTACCTTAATCGCTTCTTACGGCACCTGATAAAGAAGGTACTCTCCTACTCTGCCAGTACCGCACGGAACTAGCAAACAGACAGACAACAAATATACTGTTAATATTACAAACGGGAAAATATTAACATTATCTTTATATTATTTTCTAACATTAATGTATTAACTCTAATTGTTTATTTAACTTTATTGCACAAAATATTGCAATATCTACAAATGGCGGACTTAATGCCAGCTGGCATTATCTCCCAGTCAACCATTAAACGAAACAGAAACAAAAATATAGTGGTGCAGACCATATATATACAAAATAGATAAACGTTACATGCATATTTGTATAAATAAACGCAATAAATACATATGATATAAAAAATATATAAAATAACGTACATCAGAAATAGGGAATAAAGTTAGAGAAGCAGCATCAGAAAATAAAGCACGGAGATAGTGTTTCCGGATAAATTTGTTTGGGAATTGCTTAATATTCAACGGAAGCTCATTCCAGAGTCGTATACCTGTCACTGTAAAAGAGTTTATCAAAAATTTAGAGTGATGAGAGGGAGTTAAGAGCGAGAGAGTATTAGAAAAACGGAGATTACGTATACTAACAATTCTTTAAAGCTACTGCTAACAGATTTAAACTATCCAACTTCTAAAGACCAGATTGTGAACTATCCACGTATATGGAAGTTTGTTACTTCCTGTTTTTAATGAAACATTATAAAAAGAAAATATTTTTGTTTTCGGTTAAATTTATTAAACTTGTGAAATTTTAAGATTTAACTTTCTAAATCTAATAACATAGCTGAAGACAACATTTTTATAAAATATTACAGAAACACAGCAAATCTATAGATTATTCTTTATTAGATCATGCCGATAGACAAACATACAGTCCGCGTGAAAATAAGCGTCACTGTAGCTTATAGACTCGAAATATCACAAGGATATCACTAATGCGTTGGCAACCTTGTGACTTGAGGGTATTATGCCACAATATCCAGTAAATATCTCTCTCACCCTTCAGACCGGATCATAGCAATGCAAACACTGCTATTTGGCGGTAAAAGTAGGTGAGAGTGAGGTGCCATTGCTGAGATCCTTACCTTTTGTATGAGGACTACCTCATGTAAACAAAACACACAATAATGTTAAGATATGAGTGTCCGTTTATCATATCAGCCATTGGAAGTATATGCCCATTATTGCCGCGCTGGAAAAGCGTGTTGGCAATTACATAGAGCGCAGTTTTCGCGACAGAGAACCAGAGTGCTTTTACCCATCCGTGCCCTGTTCATTTAAACTATACTATTTCGGATAGGTATACCACTATTTGTCGGTTCTGGTACCTCAATCGCCTCTTACGACACCTGGTACAGGGGGAGGTACTATTCTACTCTGCCGGTAACCTACGGCTAATAAATAAATGTTCGTTGGTACGTTAAAATAACACATTCTTAAAAAGTAAATACTTGATGCATGCTTACTTAATGAAATGGTTTAAACAAAAGAGCCTAACAATGGCGTGTGTATAGATAAATATAAACGGAAGGTACTTTAATTTCTAAATTTAAATCTCTAGAAAATATGAACCATTTCAAACTCGCACTTGACGGTTGCTGAGGCGTGTTGTTACAATAAGGTTATCAAGATATTGACGCTACAGAGAACACCAATAGGTGCCAGCCAAGCTTGTTAATTGCCGGCCGACAGTTGAAGCCTGTGGTTTCTGGGGCAGGCAGGGCTTTGAGGTCAAATCATATTAATTATCATTTTACAACATACACGTAGTAAAAGGATATCTCAGCAGCTGGTGATCTGTGATACAAGGTTTTTCTAGTACAGTTACCAATCTTTTACGTATACAATGTTGTAATATGTTTAAAATTTAAGCTTTTTTGTGATATGCGTGAGAGAAGAAAATAAAGAAATTAAAAGAATATAATAATATGTAAAATATGTTATTTATAAAAATATTCAATCCTTTAGAGATTTCTCATCAATGAAGGTCAATTCAAATAACAAGACTTGGAATTGCCGCTCTGAGCAAGCGTGTTGCCAATCACGGCAATCACGCAGTCGGTTCCGGTACCTTAGTCGCCTCTTACAACACCTGAAGGGGGGGGGGGGGGGGGGATCAGAATGTATAAACAAAACTGTGTAAATCTTACGTTCGTGACCTATCTATATTTCACATTATATTTGAATATTCAAGAACCCTAGTTTCAGACGACAAAATAGAGATCAGGCCCAGCAAAAGTTATGTACTTAACAAAGCGTGGAAGTTTCGCAACATGACACTAACAACAATTTAATTGTACACGTAGTAACATTCCTACTAAACGAGTCAACCCTATAGTATTTAGTAACATATAACTTGAAAGCCTTATTAAATATACAATTATATACATGAATTATATAGATAAATAAAAATAATAATATTAATTCCGTTATAAGTCACGTTCCGCGTTCAAGCACTTGTGTTACGGACATCAGATAACAGAGGAATCACAAATATACTACTTAAATACATATATTTCAAACCCAGACATAGAGCAACTATTAACATCATCATATAAGTATTTTTCCTGTGTGGGCATCGAACCAACGACCTTGGGTGAACAAGACAGGATCACTACCAAATACGCCAACGGGCCTGCCATATTAGTATATATATGATAAAAGTTCAGTAATTAATGTGGACTATATTTTTAAAAAGGCTGTGTTCTGATTTAAAAAAAATCATCATTATCATCATCACATCAGTCATTAAAAGTCCACTACAGAATAGCGCGGTAATTATGGGCAATAAGGGGAATGTTGCCCACAATTGCCGCGCTGGGTAAGGCTTCGCGACGAGGATGCTGCTGCTCATTCTCACCTTGTGCATTTGAGCTATACTGTTACGGAAGGATAGACCGCTATCTGACGGTTCTAGTACCTTAATCGCCTCTTACATGCCGGCACCACACGGTATAAAGAAATTATAATGTTTAGTCTGTAAATAAACCTGCACATATAAATGAATAGAAATTCTGCAGTGCCCTTGGAACTTTACCATCTTATCTCGTTGAAGATGTTAAATTTCTGTTTATTAATAAAATGACTAAGTGGTCATTATTACATACATAATATTACCGAATACGTTTGTTTAGATTGGGATTTCAAATTGCAAACATAATAATCAGAGGCATTTCTCCAATGTAAGTTTTGTTGATATTAAATAAATTATCTTCAAATCTGTTTACATCTTTTTTTATTGCATACATTAAATACTAAATAAAAACTTGTGAAGACCGGAAAAGTAGAATAATACCTCTCCATGTACGCAATACTCTAGGTGTCGCAATAGGCGACTGAGGTACCAGAACAGATGGCGGTATGTCCATCCGAGCAAGTGTAGCTCAAATTCATAGGGTGGGGATGGGTAGCAGCATTCCCGTCGCGATAGTTGCGCTCTGCAACATTCTCCCTTTCTTAGGAAAGCCTATGTCCAGCAGTCCACTTCCAATCGCTGTTATAATTGATGATTGAAATTGAATACGGGATTATAATAGCAATTTCGTAAGATTTAATATAAATCCAAGATGCGGATATAATGAAGGAGGCCAAAAGTTAGAACCTTATACAAAAAGTTGCACTTCTAAGAGTAAGTGCTTACCAATAAGATTAACTTTAATTAGAGACAAGTTCTTGGAAATTTTCTTCAACATTTCTGTGGGAACCTCATAAATACGAAGAATAGAATATCACAAAACTTGGAGCCCTGTTATAAGTTTGACGCGCTCATTGTGCTCAGCGACAACTTCAAATAGGTGAAAGGCACGTTTCAGAAAATAAAATCTAAAACACATACATAGATCACGCCTGTGTTCCATCGTGGTAAGCAAAGACTATGAATCTCTACTTGCTACGATCTTGGCATACCTCTCTTGCTTCCCTTACTCGCATTCGTTTTTTCATACACGTTCGTTTATTTTTAGTACTTCTGAATTGGCTACTTTAATACGTCATCTACCTGGTTAAGGTATGTTCGCTTAGGTCGTCCTATAACCACTATTCCATTTACTTATATTAAATAACAATACCGTAATATTGAAAAATTTTAAACATGCAAAATTTAAATCGTGCTCAGGAGAATGGGCAGCATTTTCTTGTAGAATATTAAAGTTACTAACCTAACCAGAAAGGCGAGGCATTTTGTAAAGACATGTCTCGCGAAATTGTGCTGTCCAAGCAGTTCGTTGGTGATTTACGATCTCGAACAACCTCGCAAGATCTATAGTTGAAGTGTGCCCGACTAGCTTCAGTATTTACTTCACATTCTCATATCAATTGTGTCCAGGTAGCGGATACTGTTAACAACGCTTGGCTGGTATTCGAGATTGTTGAATAACTTTGCAATGGAATAGATTTATTGAGGTAGTGGATTTATTAGTTGTAGAAAATTGGTTATTTATTTGTAACAAGTAAGGTTAGATGGAATAGAAATGGATGAAACTAAAGGGAAAAACGGGACGTTGTTTCTTGAATAGTAAGTAAGAGTTTTATAGAAAAGTATCTAGTTTGAACGCAAAATACCAACGCATCGTGTAAGAACAATGACTAAAATGCGTTTGAACAATATCGACCTATTAAAATCAATTCCCACAACATCTCATACATTGACCTGACTCCGTGGTAAGTCGCTTAAAGCACTTGTGTTATAGACGCCAAACAACAGAGAAATCACAATTATGCTACTTAAATACATATATTTAACACCCACACACAGTACAAACACAAATAACATAATATAAATATTTACTTAGGGTGGGAATCGAACCCACGACCCTTGGCGCACAAAATAGGACTGCTACCATCTACGCCATCGGGCCCGTCAAAACCCGTTTGGCCATACTCCAATGCTCACAACAAAAAGTAAGCATATGTTGGAAATTGTTTTTACAACATTTATCCATAATGGCGAAGAACTAATAGTTTCGTTTACGGCGTTCACCCATTACCAATATTGCGGTGATATATAGAGGAAGTCGCAATGCGCCGACTCTTCGGCATATTGCGGCCCTTTTAGGGAGTAGTGCCAGTGCAAGCACCAGGTGCGCAGGTCTAACCGATAGACCAGGGCCCATTACTATTAAGGACTAGTCCGGCGTGGGCTGAAGTCCAATACCTCCTATCCTGAGAGGTACCGGAGTTGTAAAGTCACTCACCATTAGCAATCGACTACTCACGATTTGATCTTCGTTCGAGACACCGAACTAGTCGATTCCCTTCCTTCCGATGTGCCAATATACTTTCGTACAATACCCCAAATTCTCCCAAAACATACAACATATTCCTAAAGCAATTATTAAGCGACTTTTGGTACTTCCAGCAATTTGGTGCTGGTAGCGGAGGTGCATAGCAGAGTAAACCGACCCCATCAATCCGTTAAAGGCTCCTCGAGCCTTGTATGTATCGTTCGTATGCACATCGGTACTAATAGACTAATAGTCACTGTGTACGAGGCGGAGCGTCCGATCAAAGGAATAATAACGGACAGACACAACCTCTATAGCTAACTATATAAAGTCACTGTGAATCCAAACCTCAATTTCAAAGACACTGCGTGACTGATCTCTAGCAAGAACTACTACGCGGTCTGGCTAGTCTCTGAGCCCGCAGTACCCAATACCCCAGAACCTGTTCTTTCTCTGTAAACCCTATCTACTCAGTTCCTATAGATAGGAATGTTTGAAGAGGCAGTGATATTACAGGGTAATGTGCTACAATATTGTCAAGTCACAAGGCTGGCATGCGATGGGGATATCCTTGAGTTATTAAGAGTGTCTGCGGCAATGTTACGCGGACTGTATGTTTGTTTGTTGGTATGATATGACTTTTCTACTATTTTAACGGCTCTGAAATGAGGTTAGTTTATTTTTATTCGTATAACCAATGAATTGTCGAACTAAAAATGTAAAAAAATTATAAACCGTGTTTTAAAGCCGTTAAAATAGTAAACAATACAGTTTCATAGAAAACATACCAATTTAGTCTAAGAATTATCGTGTTTACTTCCATAATATAACTATTCTTGTTTTATTATAGAAGTAAACGCAAAAATATCAGATAAAGATTAGTTAACATTTGTATATCCCTCATCTCGTGTCTCGTGAAAAAAAATCGTTTTTCATATTTGATTCCATAATAGACTACAGATGTTTTGCACGACTTCGTCGCATCATATTTGAATCTAAAATCTGATAAATCTTCGTGGATAAACTTGGAACTCAACCTCGGTTGTGTTGTATTGACTTCAGCGACAAAACTGCGTCACAACGGCCCAACCCGAACTTTTACGCAGGTTCGATCCGACTTATCGAGCATTAGCGGGAGCGAACGCCTCGTAAATATCGCCAAGCCCACTGCCAAACCTATAGCCAATGAGTTGTGAGTTTTGCCAGAAAAGGGAAAATATTTAATGATTCGTGAATTATGGTTATTTACATATCGGTATATTGTTATCAGGAAAATGAACAAACTGAAGCTCATATGTACACACTTTCACGCACACACGCAGCTAGACTATAAGTGTAATATTTTCTAGCGCAATCTCGAGTGGTACTTTGAGCTTTCTAAGATTTACTTGTGAAATGTTTAATAGAAGCAGGGATTCCACATTCAATTGAAGTGCATTGAGACCGCTCTCACTTATTTGTGCCATATAAGCGGTGCAAGTTGCTAATCCGTCTTAAAGTCTGAGTAAGGGAAGTTATTGGCCACTTTGACTCGCCTTGTCATGTCTACCAAGTCACAAGGGTCATCAATTATTAATTATATCCACGCAATAACAATTTCTGTAAGTCGGTAGCTCACATGCAGACCATAAAGCTATTTGCTTTCTTATAAAATAAAAAAAAACAAAAATTTCCGTAATTAAAGTAGAATAGTTCCTCTAATAATATTTTACACGTGTTTCATGACTTTTAAAGAAGACCCCTCATACTGAATTTCATTCGAATAATTACAAAAACAGTAAAGTCTCATACCAACTTTGCACTTTTATTTCACCACTTACGGGGTGAGTTTTCAATAACACTTTCTTATTGCTCCCCGACGTTATAAAAGGAACCCTTTTTCAAAAATAGAAGTTGTCTAACCCTTACAGTTTAGGTTCAACGTTGATATTTCAGTCAGTCCGCTCGTACTTTTATATACATATATTACGTTGTCAAGTTCTTCAACTGGGTTAGTAAAAGTTCGATTTTTTAATTATATTTGTACGTAACATAATGTACAGTGTCTCAACACAGATTACATAATGCTTCGTTCAGCCATGTTGTTTTATTCTCGCGGTAGAGGCAAAAAGCACCACTATATGAGCGAGCAGACGCGACACGTGTTGGAGTACAAATTAAATCCTCGGCGAGGACGTGGCGTTAGAAGCTTAAAACCTTTCGTAGATAACGTGAAAACTTGGAACTTTGTTCACGTTAAGAATGCCAGATGGGCGATGGAAAAAATGTGGAACAGTATCTAGTAATTGACAATAGCACCGCGAACGGTGACGACAGGGACACGCTCGCATTTTAGAACCAAAATGGTCACACCTAACGGTTTCCGGGGCGTTCCCTCCGTACGCTGAGGTTGTAAAATAAGTTTTCAGAGGAATTTAGTACGGGGTTCTTCAAAAAGGGAGCAAAAAGGTCCTTAAAGGGACGGACCGCACGCCTGTTGTTGTTACTGATACTGTTTGTTTATTAGGGTTTAACTCAAAAACTATTACACCGATTCCAAAATTTCTTTCACAATTGGAGAGCTACTTCTTTACCAAGTATATTTTTATATAATAAACAAGAGAGCTAAAAAAATAACTATGTCAACAGGATTAGTATTTTGTGCGTTTGACAGAAATTACTAAATACATATAAAAAATTCTTTATTGGACAGAAAATTGCATTATTAGGAAGTTACATAGGCAATTCATTGTATCCCTTTATTATCACAGGAAGGGAAATTACGTGAGTGAACGCGAAACGTTGCTAACTGTATATAAAAAAAAAACTTTATCATATCAACCGTGGAACATGCGCCTTGAAATAGGAGTAAAGTAATTTCCTATACGATTGTTTGTATGCGGTCTATGTTTAGTTCGATATCCGGTTCACGACACCTCATTTGTCCATCTTATAGGCGAACATCCTACACTGTGTTTGCTGGTCTGACGGATTATGGAGGCAATACAATTAAATTGTAAACGATATTACAATAACATTATATTTTTGAAAAAAAAAGAAACAATTTTTGAAATGTTTATTGTTTTTTTATCATTATTGTCTATTTATTTGTTTATCTGCATATTTTTGTACACTAATCTCCGAGATTGCTGAAAAAACCTGAATAGTTAGTTAGTAGATCGTGTTACGAACCTGGTCTAAAATTCGTTATCAGACCCGCCTGGTGCCGGCAGACTAGTATCAAAGTAAAACATTCAATGACCTATTTGTTTAAGTGACTCTTATAACACCATACTCATATCATCGTCATCAATAATTTGTGTAAAATTTTAATTAGCAATTCATAAATCTTCCTTCCGGTATCTCGTCGAAGGGTCTTATTCTCACAGCCACCCAATCTCAGCAGGCGTCTCCCAAGGATCCGTGCTCGCATCACTCCTATTCACGCTCTACGTCAACGACATGCCTACCAAATACCTTGGCTTCACTCTAGACAGACGCATGACGTTTGGACCTCATAATAGCTAACTAATCTTAGTTAGTTAAATTATTATATTGGCCGTTTAAGTAAGATGTCCTTTCGGCACAAGAGGACTATCTACAAGGCCTGCATCCGCCCCGTTATGCCGTACGCGAGCCCGGTATTCGCTCACGTGACCCCATCGCTAAACGTAGATTTCAGTCTAAAATAATACAAAGGGAAATTGTGTTGTTCCATGGGCACGATTCTTGTTGAATAGTCTTGGTTTCTTTTCTTAAGGTATCAGTATAGTTTTTTTATACTTGTAGTTTTCCTGTTCCTCACAAGGATCAACATTATTTTAACGAGTAAAACAAGTTTATTGCAGAAAAATATTTTAAAGAAAAATAATGTATTCATTTGCTAGCTTAACAAGAAACTAAGACTACTTCGACGCCGTTTATTAAAAAGGATTAATCAACATATTTAGTTTCCATGTTGTATAATGTTTTTTATACAAATGCTATCCAAACTGGAAAGCAATAATGGCGGACTAAGATGTCGTTATAACTTGGACTTCGCGCACGAAGTAAATCAGCCATGACGTACCGCCAGAGTAGAATACCTCCTGTATCAGTCGGTCGTAAGAGGCAACTAAGGTACCAGTACTGACAGTAGCCGGTGTTCCTTGTACCTTGGGGAGGCTAATGTCCAGCAGTGGACTTCCAATATGGCTGATATAAAAAAGTAATTTATTCTGATGTAGTGAATTTAAATACTTAATACTCCCCTACATTATAAACATTAAAAAACTTTATAGTTCTAACCCTTATAGTTTAGGACCTGTAATATAGAAATTCTCGTGTCAAAGTGTTAATTACCATACCCCTCCGAAACGGCTTAGCCGATTGTTATTAAGTTTTATATACATATTCTATAGATTTGAGAATCGTCTACTATCTATTTTTCATATCCCTATGTGATAAGTGTTATTTAACCCAATTTTTGTTCAATTTATAGGTTATTTTTATGATGTGGCATTTTGAAAATACATAAAACCCAAAATTTTCACCCTTTATCACCGAGCCCTATTTTTCAATAGTAATTTTAGTAATTCAATTATTTTATATCACAGTGCATCGTTTGCCAGGACAATAAGTATATAAAAAGGATGTAGAACAAACGCGAAGGCGAAGTCTCATTTTAAATTGGAACAAGCACTAGTGAGTATAAAATCGGCAACGATTCTCACAGCACGTGTTTCTGACAATTTAGAATCATCGTGTAAAGACTTGTAAGAATAATGCGCATTGTAGACATGCAAGTCACGTGTGAAGTGATACGCGAAATTAAATCGGCAACGTCTCCAAGAACACGCTGTTTAGAAGTTTGACAGATAAGATAAATCGTAGCGACGATACGAGTAGATAAATTGTCACACTGTAGTCCTATTATCTTTATGTTATTTTCGTTTTATATGTGAAGCAATTACCTTTAATTATCATTTCATAAACTTCCTGGCAACACATCTCTGCAGATAATTATTGGTGACAACTCAAAGCTTCACAAGAAAAAATACGTCAATATGTGTCATTGACGTATTTTTTCTTGTGTAGCTTTGAGTTGAAATCTTATTATCCAATATTAGTCGAGAAATCACGCAATTTTTTTTTTTAAATAACACACATGTCTTTTATTTTACAATGAAGCCACGTGGTATCGTTTGTTCCAACTTAAGAAGTTAGTTTGTAACACAACTTTTGTCGTGATAGTTTCTTTATGATAAACGTATTAATTAATAGAAGACAACGTCTGTCGGGTTAGCTAGTATCAAATAGTTGTTTCAAAGTATGTCACGCCAACGAGCTGTGTCGCTTGGTGAGAATTCAAGTTTATAAAGTCCTTATTTTTAAAAATTATTAATAAATATATATAAAAATATCATTTAATTATTTTAGTTTTATAATGTTTTAAATAGAAATCGCAAGCATCATGTTATTCTTTGTGTTTTCTAGTAAGATAATTCAGTTTTTTGTAATATCATCAGCAAGATTGTAATATTATAAAAATCATGGTAAATAAAATATGAATAGGTAATATTTTCAAAAAAACGAATTGTGATCTGTTTTAAAAATCCTCAATCACATATTATGAAATTAAAATGATAGTTAAAATAAATATTATTTCAGATATCGGTCTAAGCTTTATTTTAGAAAGCTAAAAATAATATAGATTTTGACTTGCATTTGTAAATAAGCAATATAAATACAAACTTAACTTCGTATAAAACTATCGATACAATTGGAAACTTGAGACCAAGTTACCTCTACAATATCCTCGGTAAAATCAATTGCCAAGCCGCCGGTTGGGAAACTTCCGAGAGTAGTTCTCGGAGGTTTCGTTTGTGGTCGGACATTTGAAAGCTTTCTTTGCCAATGGCCACTTTTAAACTATATCACCTTCCTCTTAAAATGTCTATAAATTAAACATTTAAAATAAAAACATCTGACAAATTTGTGTAAACTAAAAATGTTTTTAATTCTTTAAACAATCAATTGAAATATAATTCTAACTAGCTAACCAGACAGACGTTGTTTTGTCTTAACTTTGCTTATATGTCTATCATGAAAACAATATTGTGACTATAAAATGAGATATACCCTATCCTATCTCTTAAGTTAGATCAAATAGTACCCAGAAAATTAGAAATTCTTCCCGGACAAACACCTTGACACGTAATTTATATATATTATTGTACATGACCCGACAAACATTGGCCAATTTTAAATTGTGATATAAACTATCCTATTTCTGAAGTTAGATCAAACTGTACACAGCTACCAAAACAATATTAAAATAGTTTAAGTATATTTAAAATTAATCGCGGACAGTCACTGTAACATGCATGTAGATATTTTTTATATTTAAAGATAAAGAAGATTAAAAAGATAAAATGAATAAAAATATGGCGTAGGTCTGGCCAAATATAAAAAACCATAAACTTAATATGCTATATATATTGACGATGATTTTGTAACACAGGACAATTAGTATTACCCATGAGTCGATTAAAGTTATTTTATCGTTCATGAATAGCCATAAAAAGTTTGTTTGAGTTAGCCAATACCATTGTCTCTGGTAATAAAACAATAATTCTAACTCTTATAAGCTAATACTAATGCTAACGCTTACGCTGTGAGGTACCAGCAAAGTAGAAAGTACCTCCTAATCAGGTGTTGTAAGAGGCGGCTAAGATACCGAAACCGATGATGGCGGTATATCCACTCCAAACAGTAATGTGCCTACTTGAAAAAATAATAGAGTATATTTGACTTTTAATTTGGTTACATCCTTATAATTCAAGAGCTTCATCATCATCATTATATCAGCCATTTAGAGGCCACTGCTGGATAATAGGCCTCTCCAAGAAGGGAGGTCTTTTGCTCATAATGGTTGCGCTGCGTATGCGAGTTGACAATCGCTCAGTACAGCTTTCACGACGAGGATGTTGCTACCCATCCTCACTCTGTTTGAGCTGCATTGTTTCTGATGGATACATCGCCTGTCAGTTGTGGTACATTACACCTGGTGCAGTGAGAGGTACAATTCTACACTGCCGGTACCTCACGGTTAACCTTACAATATCCATATTTTATAAGATATCTGATGTTATAAGACTAAAGCTAGACATAGGCCTCTAATCCAAGGGCTTCATATTTTATTAAAAGTGTTAGGCTTAGTTGCATAAACAAATGCAAATTCAATTTTGAGGAAATAAATATTTCCTAATCCACTTGTACCGCTCAAACTCCTTCATTAACTCCGGAATATTCAACAGTAAAAATCCGAATTCACTTCGGAAACTCCTCGAAATTATTTCTAATAACGTTAAACAAGAGGCCGTTAAACACTTGATATTTCAGAACCCTTCGCTAAATATCTCGGAAGCGTATTAATTTTAGGCGTCATCTTTGTTTGAAGTGCCCTCAAAATGATCGAGGATTGGTAGAGTCGTTCTCGTTTAGGTTTAGTTGACTAAGTGAAATTTGAGTGTTGTGGGCAAAACGACTCGCGCCCTGGGATGCCACCACGTGTATCTGTCTAACACTGTCGATGACTTATTATTTATTATAAGACTTTAGGAGGGTTTCTTCTTCTACGTGAGGTTGACCTCAGTTTGAAAGTTTAGCTGCATTGTTAACTCTTTCTCATCTTTTTTACTGCCAAGTAGCAGTGTTCGCTTGGCTGTGTACCGGTTTGAATGGTAAGAGAGGCAGTGAATTTACAGGGTGAATGTGACGTTGTACCATCAGTTCACAAGGTTGGCGACAAGCTAGTGATATCTTCATGTTGACACAAATGTCTATAGGCTATGGTCACGTTTATCATTAAGCGGACCGTATGCTGGTTTGTTGATTATAAGTAAATAAAAGTAAATCTCTTTCTAGTTAAAATAATAAACAGTTTAAATTACCCATTAATAATTAACTCTCTGCAGTTAAAAAACTATTTAAAATCCAGTTGAGCCGTTCAAAAGATAAGCCAGAATAAATAAATAGGGCTTCCATATATTTTTTGTTAGACTAGATCGGCAAATAAGTACACAGCCCACTTAATAATAAGCAAGCTGTATGCTGGATTGCCTCTCTCACTCATTCCTATTGCTAAAGATCAGTGTTCATTTTGCAGGGTTCTTATTTAGAAGGAAGTGAAATATACTGGGTTATATGACATAATATCTTCTACTTATCCTTGTTATAAAAGCAGCGAGTATACTCGGACCTTTTGATTGTTTGTCCACTAAAGAGAAATATGATAAAAATAATTTATTTCATTCCTTGAACATACGAAATTGCATTCGATAGGCCGATATTTCTGCTCGTACACATTGTCACTTAAGACTATAAATGGCTAATGCGTCTCGCAAGCAGATGCGTCACGTACGTAGCGATACAAATTAAATCGACAGTCTCGAAGAACGTGCCGTTTAAAAGTTTAACAGATAAGACGGATTGCCGCGACGAAACTGGAATTCTTGGCCTTTTCAATTTGAAATACTCGTTAATCTTACCTTGTTTTGCGATACCTATTTTTGCGTTAATAATGTTGTTATTTCTGCACCATGTTTTGTTGTACAGGCACATGGGCCTGAATATTAAAATTAACAATACAACCCATAAATATTAAAAGGCGCATAGAGATTACCATGGAAAATATGCGCGATGTGCGCATGGTTAAGTTTTCAATTATATTGGGCCATACTTTATTTATTCATTTCTTGTTTCATACTAAAATAAATACATTTTCAGGCTATTTTTAGTGATGCATCTGATACTTTTTTCTAATAATTTCTACCGTCAAATAGCAGTGTTCGCATTGCTGTGTTCTGGATCGTAGGGTGGAGAGGCAGTGAAAGTGCTAAGTAATTAGATTCTATATCTTCCGTTCAAGGTTGGCAACAATTTACTGATATCTTTGTGGTTAGACTGCGGGTACTTTTACCATTAAGTGGACCAGTATGCTTGTTTGTCTTAGTTATATAAAAAAGAGTAACCGTCAGGTACCGGCAGAGTAGAATAGTACCTCCTCCTGTACTAGGTGTCGTAAGAGGCGACTAAGGTACCGACAGATGGCGGTATATCCATGCAAAAAAGGCAGCTGAATTTCATAGGGTGGGGATGGGCAGCAGCTTACCCGTTGCGAAAGCTGCGCTCTGCGATTGCCAACAAGCTAGCCCAGCGCGGCAATTATGGACAACATACCCCCTTTCTTGGAGAGGCCTATGTCCAACAGTGGACTTTTAATAATTGGTGTGATGACATATATTTTTTTACCACAAATTTAACCACGTTCAGTCATATTTTAAAAGGTTTTTCCCTATTCCCCTGTTCTCTTTGTTATTCACGGTTTTTAATAACCTGGAAATTTTAGAATATGATACCAGATGCGAAAAGAGATAACACAGACTATTCATTAAAACCTTGCAGCAAACGCTTACGTGACTGGAAATTGGGGTTCATGAAAATGTCATGCATAAAAACGGGGAACGGAAACAACTGGACGTACCTTTTTTGTTACATACTGAACAACAAAGTAACGCGTTTACATAAAAACACAATGTTACGTAAGATGGAAATAAAAGCATATATATATTTGTTTGATTGCCATTTGAATTCCTTTAAAAATACAGACAGGCTCAAAATACTGATAATATTAAAGTCGAGGTGAAGTCCGTCGACGGTGACGGCGCACATGGATCCTACCATCAGTGCCATCTTGTAGTTGTTAGAAAACAATATTTTTGTCATAACGATATAAATCTTTGTAAACTATGCAGTATTCTACGAGGTTATTGAGAACAGAATCGAATGTTTAATATTGTGTGCTACCAAATATAACTCAATATTATTACTGACTTGCTGAAATTTAGTTTCAGCATCTTTTTTAAACTAATCTGGAATTTAATTATGTTGAATTGGTGGTATTAGTGTTCCCGACTTCTCTGTAAAGGCGTGTATACATGACGGCGTGTTTTAGCATTACACTCTTTACTGATAACTCACTCACTACTTGGTCAGCATATAACATTTTATTAAATTATTATCCCATATGTTTCCTGGACAGGCCCGATAGCGCAAATGATAGTGATCCTGTCTTATGCCCCAAAGGTCGTGAATTCATAATTGTTATCATACTAGACATTGCAATCCCGCTGCTGAACATAGGCTACCCCAAAAAGAGTGGAATTGGGGTGTTAGCAATCGCAGAGCGAAGCTTTTGCGACGGGGATGCTGTTGCCCATCCCCGCCCTGTACATTACGGTATTTTACGATACCTGATTCGGGGGGTTGCTATTTTAACTGCCGGTACCCTAAGGCATGGTCGTGGATTCAATCCCCACCAAATATTTATATGTGTTTATGAAAGTAATACGTTTTATCTGTCTTAGTGTTAAATATAGGTGCTTAAGGAGTACATTCGTGATTTTTTTTTGCTAAAAGTACGTAACACTAGTTTTAAGCAACTTATCATGGAATCAGGTCAATTTATTAGATGTGAAATTTAAAATTTGAAGAGTACCGGATGAGCAGAATATACCATGGCGGCGTATCCAACCGAAACAGCCTAGCTCAAATAAAGTAGATCCAGGGTAAGCAATAACATTTCTGTCATGAAGCTACGCTTTGTAATTGCCACCAAAATTTGATTAGAGTGGCAATTATTTTCGTTTTCCGTTTATTAAATAATTAATAAACGTAATATATAACTAGCCGTGAAGTAGCGACAGAGTAGAATAGTACCTCCCTCTATATCTGGTGTTGTAAAAGGCGAATGCATCCGAATCAGTGCAGCTCAAATGCACAGGGTGGGGATGGGCAGCAGCATCCCGCGAAGTTCGCTCTGCGATTGCCAACACGCTAGCCCAGTAAAACAATTACGGGCAAAATTAGTGAAAAAAAGAGGGGACATTTTAAGTAGAGACATTTAAAGTAAAGAAAACACGTCAGGCTCTCTTGGAAGCAAATTTAATCAATGTTTTTTGTTATTAAGTAGAAGCGGATTGTAGAGTATTATAGCTATCACAGGATGAGAGTAGGACGCAAATGAAAAGTCGAGATGAGTAGTTAAGAGTCAAGGAATATTAGAATCGTAATGGATACATCACATCTTACTTTAAATAAGACAGTTAACCAAATAGTTTCGTCTAGTGTACATACCTCTGATGTCTGATGGTAACATAGGTGCTTTATAATATTTCCCAACATTTCTGCATTCACTACTTATAATAAAATTCTTTTAACGGCTTTTACACGTGATTTATTAAACTTTGATTACGGGGTTTATATACCGTTGTTAATCTTGTAATTGGTTGCCGAAAGGCAACTAAAACGTAAAACAGAACAAATAAGAACCGAAATAAATTTTAATTTACTAGAAATTAGAATTGTTATTCAGGCTACTCCACTGCTTTCCTTGTGCGGATTCGAGTTGTCAATGTCACAAACGGTGGTTGCGAGAATATTCGTTGTAAGATTTTTTTAATTGACCTTCGTTATTTGTGCTGGTCGATTAAAGCATATGGTGAATGGGTTGTTGTGTTGCGCTGCGCTAACAAACTAACTATTGTATTAAAGAGTTGTTAAATTATCCGCCCGATGGCGCAGATGGTAGCGATCCTATTTTGTGCGCCAAAGGTCGTGGGTTCGATTCCCACTCAGAGCAAACATTTATATAATGATATTTGTGTTTGTTCTGTGTCTGCGTGTTCAATGTATGTATTAAAGTCAATGCATGATATGTATGTATGATAAGTAAACATACTATGTAAACATTTAAGTTCTTATGAAAAAATGAATGTCTTTAAACTAAAATAAACTGCTTTTTATAGCCATTAAAAGAGTTATTTTATTACAAGTGCTTTAAGGGACTTATCATTGTCAATGTATGAGATTTGTGAATTTATTGATAATACTTCAAGCGTGTGTACATTCTGCAATGTTAAACCAGCTAAATGCTACTGGTTCCCATGTAATTTGGTAGGAATAGCTCCTGGCTTTGTATTTTGCATTTTCATTATAAACTTGGTGTTAGTCCGTTTGTTGCCACACACTCCGAATGGAGGATTTAATAAATCATTTCGATAGAAATTCACATGAGCGGTCGGTATTCTTGTGTATGATTTAAATGTTTCATATCCCGGGGTAGTTGAAGGAAATGTGTGTGAATAATGTTGTTAGTTATATACATGAGGAAGATCTTTCACAAAATGTCGTTGGAATTGGTACCTTATCATTATAATTACAGCTATTTGAAGACCTATTGCTAACATATTGCCCATAACTGGTGCAGAGGGAGGTACCTCACTCTCACCTGTTTCCACCACCTAATAGCAGTATTTGCATTGCTGTGTATTTGGGTTTGAAGGTTGAGAGGGGCAGATATCTTTAAGTCATAAGGTTGGCAATGCGCTAGTGATATTCTTGTGATACTACGAGCGTCTATAGGCTGACGTGACGCTTACTATCACGCGAATTGTCTGTAAAATATGCAGACCTGGTCTTATAGAAAAAAAAACTGATTTTGACGGGCCCATTAGCACAGATGGTAGTGATGCCATTTTGTGCGCCAAAAGTGGTATGATCCCCATTCCAAAATTAAAATTATGATAATTGTGTTTGTTCTGTATCTGGGTGTTTAATATAAGTATTATATTAGTAATTCCTCTGTTTTCTGATATTTGTAACACAAGTACTTTAAGCAGCCTATCTTGGAGTCAGATCTACTTATGAGATGTTGTGTAAATAAAAAAAAAACAACGTACAGACTATGAAAATTCAAACCTCAGTAATATTATGAACTTGAAAACTCGTGAATGTGAATTTCTGGAGGTACGTTTGTCACTCTTTTACGCAGGAACCACAGTCGTAAACTACGTCTACATAGATCTAGTTAAATTTGGCGCAGTGAATGTTAATAGTTTGGAATAACACAAAGGCTTCTTTATTTTGAAAACTATATATAAATTAGCCTTTTTATTTGGACAGATAATGATCGGCACGCCTTTGCATATTTTTTCCTGGAAATAATAAGATTTCCTCAGCGACGCAATAGCTCAGCTAGTTTACAATAATAATAAGGTTTATTTTCGATATGTCTTCATGTAGATAGAAATTATTCGACTGGCCCGAAGACGCAGACGGTATTGATCCTATCTTGCACGCCAAAAGGCCGTGGTTTCGATACCCAGCCGGGACAAATATTTATATAATGACGTGTGTAGGTTGCGTTGATATTTACTATCACGCGGGCCGTATGCCTGTTTGTTGATTGAGTCTAAAAAAACAATCGACAGTCTGCAGGTATTTGAACGTGTTCTGGAAAAATGTTCGTGAAGAAATTATAATTACATTCTCAC
The DNA here is from genome assembly GCA_020976665.1 of Heortia vitessoides. Taxonomy (NCBI): domain Eukaryota; kingdom Metazoa; phylum Arthropoda; class Insecta; order Lepidoptera; family Crambidae; genus Heortia; species Heortia vitessoides. The sequence goes on along the minus strand of JACJUM010002525.1, from coordinate 1,223,837 downwards.
ACTAACTACTACACGTTTTGTTTGTTCAAAATCAGAATGAATCACATATTTTTTACCATATCATTATATTAATAAATATATTTTAGGTTTAATTACGGAATCGCGTGTGTTCCCCTCCTTAACACTTTATATTTAATGCACTGGTATTATAACGCTTTTTAGTTGAGTACATCGTGGAGTTATTAGTATGAATTAATTTTTGCTAATTATTTTTTCGCTTCCGCGTCCATTTTTCAGTTACGAGCAGGTAGTTAATTTTATAGATTAAGTGTGACCAACAAATTGCCCCCGACGCTTTGTATAAATTAAACTTAAAGGAAAATTTATATTTATGATTAAATATATAAAGCCCAACGTGCTTTCGTTTGTGTTCTCTTTGTTGGTTTCGTTGTGACTTTGATATCCATCCAAGATAAATATTTTGATAATGGATATTTGTATTTGTTCTGCCTGGTTGTTTAATATGTATTTCAGTGTTATATTTGTGATTCCTCTATTGTCTGATGTCAGTAACACATATGCATTAAGCGACTTTTCTTTATCGCCAGCCAGAATCATTTGCATTATAATTTAGTGGACAATGCAATTTGTTGCCTACTAGGCAAACTATTTTATTGAGTCAAAAACTAATTTTACATTGAACATTCTCGGTAGTATTATACAAAGATTAAGTTTAAATTAAAGACGGATCCAATGACGCAGATGGTAGTGATCATATCTAGTGCACTAAGGGCGTGGGTTCGATTCCCACCCAGAGCAAATATTTATATTTATTCTGTGTCTGGGTGTTAAATTAATGTATTTTAGTGGTATATTCGTGATTCCTCTATTGTCTGGCATCTGTAATACAAGTGTATATATTGATTTACCAAGGATTGAGGTCAGTATGAGATTTTGTCGGTATTTATTTATTCATGATTATTTAAATTGAAATTAATCTTCAATTAGATGTAAGTAACAGACGTAAGCTGTTGCTGCCATGCTCAAAAACAGTCACAAGTCTCTCAAAGCGCTGCAAGCCTATCTTGAAAGCCGTGTATCTACGCTGATCCGATTAATGGATCAATCAGGGTTGTACAGAAAACAAAATGGGATCACTCACATCTGCGTCATCGAGCCCGTCCTCCATTTGTAGTACTATAATAATATTTTAGTTATATTCTCGACCAATTCCCACAACTTAATATCTGTTTAGTTATTTTAGTTATCAGGTTACTATCTTCACGCATCAATCAGTTTAATGGTGGCAACTAGAAAGTTTCTGCTCTTCCTTTGCATCGACTGCCAAATATCAATATGATCGTATTACTGTGTCCAGAACACCGTTTTGGAAGATGGGCAGTGAAACTACTGGGTACTGGTGGCTACATAATAACTTTAAGTCACAAAGTTAGTAACGCGCTATTGAAACCATTGTGGTATTACGTGCGTCTAAAAACTGCTGTGTCGCTAACTCTCATGCAGACTTTATGTATTTTGTCGACCTGGTCTTATGAAAAAAATAAATTTTTAATCTGTATTGTTTTATTTATTTAAGTTATTGTAAAAATAGAAAACACTACGCAGGTTTCACTTTGTTTCACTAATATTATAAAGCTAAATAGTTTGTTTGTTTTATCGCGCTAGTCTCCATTAAACTGAACGCTGGCTCGATTTGAAAAATTATTTCAGTGTAAGATAGACTAATTGTCTAGGAAGGCTAGAGGCCATATAACATCACGCTAAGGCCGATAACAGCGTAGGATAAATGATACTAGGATTGTGCTACACTTTAACGCGGGTGAAACAGCTGGTCGCTGCTAGTTTAGCATAAAAGAAAAATGTAAAGCAAATAAATACGACTGAAGCTTCTTTTTTCTCTGTATTATTTTGGGTTACTGTCACCATTTCTCCATTAATCCGGCTTTTATCACGAGGCGACCCCGATTGGCGTTCTTAATCCGCCATTACTAATTACTGATAAAGTATTAGATTGCTCTTGTATTTTTTTTCTTTCGGGCTTTTGGCTGTGTTGAGGAAAATGTGAATTCTCTGATTGGATTTTCAACTAGTAACGTCTTAAGTTTTACCTACGTAGTTTGTTTTCTTATGAGACCATGGGATTATAATATAGCTATTTAAGCACTCCCGTTTCATCCCTTTAAGAGGTAATATTTTAAAAAGTCCTTTCATCATCATTGCCGCGCTGGGCAAGCGTGTTGGTAATTGCAGAACGCATCTTTCGCGATGGGAAATCTGCTGCCCTCCCGCCCTGTATATTTGAGCTGACTTTTTTGCATGGATGCCATCTGCCGGTTCTGGTACCTTAATCGCTTCTGACGATACAGAGGTAGGTACTATTCTACTCTGTCGGTACCGCGGCTAATCCTTTCTTAAAGCTCCCTTATGTATAAATGAAACCCTTGATAGTAAGCGTCACTGCACAAGAATATAATTTATTTAAATTTCTCTGTCTCTCTTACCATTTAAACTGGAACACTGCTAAGTAAACACTAAAATGTCTTTTGTATGAACGTCTTTCTTACTCGTGCGAACATATATCTATTTTACAGTGGTAGTTGAACTTATTTTCGCAAATTATTTTATTTCATAACATGTTTCATGGCATTTATTGAAGAACCTGCATATTACATTTTACTTGAATTCTTCAAACTTCAAAAACAGCAAAGTTTTATACTTTGAATCCCCGATTTATCACCTTATAGGATGAATTTCAGGAATATTTCTTTTTATATTTTAAGTTTCTTACACTTATTGTTTAGGCCCTGCATTGATATATCAGTCAGCCAGCCAGTTAGCTTCTTCTAATATGCGTATCTACTTTAAAAACACACCCGAACCTCGAGAGGCACAAACATTTATCATTATACTCTTGAAATTTGTATTTATTGAATGAAGCTGATCCGTTCACAACCCGGCTGTGGAAAGAAAGCCCCCATTTGCATATAAATGGGGCGGCCGAGATGAAGGGGCGTCGTGTGCTCGCATTCCGGGGGCAGACTCCGTTAAAACACGGTTAATGGTTCCGCGCAGTATATCTCAGCTCGTGGCACTCGTCCAGAAGTCATAGATATGTAACAAGTATAGTGTTTGTTTTATTTTTAAACTTGCTGTGCCCGCGACTTCGTCCACGTGGAAAAGAGTTTTTGGGTTTACCTCTTTCCTTTAACTTATATAAACTTTGAATGTCATGTTTATTTATATCAAATCAATGGCCTGAAAAATAAGTTTCAAGTTTTTAGCTCTAAAAATAGCGATACATCCATACAACTTTTCATCCCCCATTTCGACCCTTTACAACTCTTATTTCAAAATAAAAAAGAGCCTATATCCTTTTTTCAGGGTTTAAAGATTGTCTGTGCTAAATTTCATCAAAAAATGAGAGGTTTAAACGGGAAAGCGTAACAGACAGAGTTATTTCGCATGACCAAGTCGACAAATGTATTTCTGATTCAAATGCTGTTTGCTTATTAGGTAAATATAAGTCTGGCTCTCTTTTAAATATAAACTTGAGGTTGACAGTAAATAGTGTTATCTAGATGTGTGATTTGTAATAATATAAAATAAATATATATAATATATATAAATATATATAATAATATATATATATATAAATAATAAAAAAATAATTACACGGGTTATCCCAATTACACAATTATGAAATTGTGTAAAAATATATATTATATGTACTAATATTGATCTAAACGTGATGTTTATAAATGATTTGATAGCAAACCATAGATTTTTTCTGACCTTATAATTTAGGCCGTGTGTCGTAAGTCAGTCATTTTGTCCTTTTATATAAATATATATAGTATTTTACTGAAATAACTTTAAATATAAAAGAACTTTTATACTTTTATCGTCCACTCACTTTAACCCCTTACACATGTTTCATGAGATTTATCGAAGAACCTACATACTGAATTTCATTCGAATAACTTGGACAGCAAAGTTTGAAACAGCAAAGTTTCATACGAGCAAAGTCTGTACTTCCGTTTATTTATTTAAATTTAAGGTTCTTAACCCTTGGTTAGTATTTCAGCTTCTCCATTTAAATATGGATATCCATTTGCGACTTTATGAGGTCAATGTTGGGAATGTTGTTTGGATTTATTGATAGTGTTATGGTATTACAATATTGATGGTGATATGGGTTCCATTATCACTTAATGATAGGTATCATTGGAACCCATACCGGCGTTGGCGCTGATAATTCGTTGTCTTAATAGTAGATATTAAAGCAATTTAATTCAATCCCAAGCAGTTTCATCGTTAATCTAATTTTCAAAACAGTAATAAGCTTAAGCAATAAGTCTATCTTTTTTTTATTCTTGAATTTATTTAAACTCGTTTTGTAATTCTACTTGGGACAAATATTCCATTACTGATAATCAATATGATTATTATTATTACTTATATATATTATTACCTTTACAATTAGCTGTTATCCAAGTTAAATCTGAAACAAAAAAATATATTTATTTAAATATATATTTAATTTGTACTTACTGGGTACCGGACTACCAGTACTGGGTATCAGACTTGAGAGAAAGTATATTTATATCTCAACTAGCAGCACCCGCTGTAAGTTGTAAAACTTAAATACTTACTTTTTACCCACTTAAAGAATGATTTTTGAAAAAATATTATACTCGCTTTCATGACTTTCAATGAACAACCTTTACGCTGATTATCATTTAAATAACTTCAAACATAGACAAAACACTCCCGTTTTACACCATTAGCAAGTAAATTTACAAAAATCTTTTCTTAATACTCCACTTAGTTTAGAAAAAAAACTCTTAAAATATTAATATTCTAATTCTTATAATTTCTGGTCTGCCAGTCAGTTAATATGTCACGCAGTCAGCTGCCCCTTTAACACATATATATATATATATATATATAGACGAAATATTTTTTTTTGATAAATATATATGTTAAATATATATAGTTAAGACAGGACAACGTCAGTCGGGTCAGCTAATTGTTCATAGCATTGAAGAAGGGTTCAATTAAGTTATATGAACTTCCAGTACCATCAGTTTTGTCTCAACAAATATAGAAGTTTCTACAAATTAAATTTGCCATTTGTTCCGTGTTTCCGCTAGCGTTGGCTTGTGGAGTAATTTCGACGATTGTTTCTTGTGAAGTTTGCAATCTTATGAAAGTTTATAGCCTTTTGAGAATAAGTTTGATTTTCAATAAGAAATTATCATTTAGTAAGTTTGATATAGGCTAAAGTTGTAGTTAATTACGCGAGAAGGAAAGATCTTACTTTGACTGGTTTATTCATAGAGAATGATGAGTTATATTTAAGACTAGCTGGTACCCGCGACTTTGGCTGTGTACTTTTAATGTGAATATTAAGCCTTCGTAGTGCCGGTTCCGAATCCATTCCGTTCCGCTCGAAACTTGGAAATTTCGTTTATAGAAAACTCTATAAATCCTAGAAGATACCAATTTTTATGGTTTTATATTCAAAAATCACGAACACCCATACAAATTTTCAAACCTTATTTCACCCCCACACTGATAAAAATGTCAAATGCAAGAATAAATGAATTTTTGATACTTATTTAGTGCCTTTATACAAAATGTAATATTTTATTTTCAAAAATGACGAACTCCCTTTTTCTCGATTCCTTTTTTTCGCAATAAAAGGTAGCCTATGTTATTTCTCAGGGTCTAAAGATTATCTGTGCCAAATTTTATCAAAATCAGTTGAGAGTTTTAAGCGGGAAAGCGAAACAGACAGACAGACAGAGTTACTTGCACTTTTATAATATTAGTAGTAATGGTATTTACTAGAAAAAAATCAACTTGACTCAGGCGTTAGGCGACACTAGAAACCAGAAAAGTTCTTCCTTTGGATCAGATGATAAGAAAATTTTTCTTTGAGTACCTATTGCTGAACTAGTAGACGTCAGTTCCAGCGCCGAATAGAAATAAGACAAAAAGAATTAATCAAGGCTGCTTATTAATGAGCAATTGTTTGTCTGTGCACTTTATTATTTTTTTTATACAAGTATTTTAGTTTATTTCACAGTCAAGAAATTATATGAGAAATTAATAATAATAATATTACTCTTTATTGTATACAAAAATACATAATGAGAAAGAATAAAAAGTGATCAGTTATAATAAACTTGGCGACCTTATAGCTCAAGGCAATTTCTACCAGGCACCCTTTAGGTAGACATATACGAATAAAATATGATAGAGCAGTTAGATGTGTACTACCTATTTATTTAAAGATCTTGTGTGAATTTAGTAATATTATTTATCTTATTTACACTATAAGCAAAAATTGGTATAGTAGTTCAAAAACTTCGAGACAGTCACTGTGACACGATATTTGTATGTACTTTATAATTTGAAAATGCGTGATAATAAAATGCGAATAAATTGTAATTTGTGACAAACATATGGTCGGAGTGATAGGAGGCGTCACCGCAGATAGCAATATCACTAGCGTGTGCAGAACTTGTGACTTAAAGATTATCACAATACCTAATCATTTTACTGACTATCTGGCCCTTCAAACCGGAACACATCGAACAATGCTGTCGATATTTTGTATGAGGTCTATACCTCATGTATAAATTTGTATTCCAACTTTGCTGTAATAGATCGAGTACAACATTGAATTACCAGCGCGGATTTAATTTATTTAATCTACAATGGAAGTGTTTTTCTTCCACTGGTCAAGTTATTAGAACACTGTCAATATTTTCGATATAAATTCTGGATGGGAATTTCTAGTTGATGATTTCAAAGGAATATACAATTAAATTACTCTGACTTCTCACTACTTAATAAAAAAACAAAATATTTTAAATAAATAAATTTACATAACAACTCATACATTGACCCTTCTCCAACATAAGTATCTTCAAGCACATGTTTTTGTTGTCAAACACAAATATAATACTTAAATAATTACTTAACGCCCAGAAACAGAACAAATCAATATTATCATATAAATGTTTGTTTTGGAGTAGGGATCGAAACCACAATACTTGGCGTACAAGATACGCCATTACAAGGGCTAAATTAATATATTTTCCTAAAAAAATATAAAGACCCTTTTCAAAATATCGGATTGCCAGATAGTAAAGTTCATTTTATACTTTGTGAGGGTTTAAACTTTTACTGTTGCATATTTATCAAATTAGCAAATAACTAGTAAAAAATTTAAATCATTAAAGGTGTTAGAAGTTATTTAGTTTTTTTTTAATAAGTATCGTCAAAGTCTATTGTCATTATCCATTGATGGGATCGTCTGTTGTTTCATTGTTATATGGTTTTGTTTATGAAAATTATTCAATCTGTTTATATTATTGTGCATAAATTTGGAAAAATATTACTAATCGGCGTACCGATGGAGAAAAACTGTACCTCTCTTTGTATCAAGTGTCGTAAGGGGCGACTGAGGTACCGAAACCGACATATGGCTTATATCCATCTAAAAAGTGCAGCTTAAATACCACAGGGCGGAGATGGGCAGCAGCATCCTTTTCACGAAGTCGTACTGTGCGATTGCCAATACACCTGCTCAGCGCGGCAATGATGGGCAATAATCCCTCATGTTGGGTAGGCCTATGTCCAATAGTGCACTTTAGGTGATTCATATGATGATGAAGGAAAAATATTAAGAACCCATGAACCCACCCCCAAAAACCCCACAATATATTCAACATAATATCTGACTATATACTATGCTATACATATCGCATTAGGTACACTACTAAAAGGTCACCTGCATTGGTACCTCACTCTCTACTATTTCTATTGCTAGAGATTGCAGAGTTCACATTGCTGTGTTCTGGCTTGAAAAGTGTATATAAAAATAATATCATCAAGTCACAAAGTTCGCAACGCGCAGGTGATACCCTTGTGATATAACGATATCACAAGGGTATCACCAGCTGTAGTGACGTTTACTATCACGGACTGTACGCTTGTTTATTGACATAATCTAATGAAAAAAAATATCATATGTAAAATAAAGTGAAAAAATTATAGCCCCACCTGTTAAATTTTTATTCTTTCTACAATCCTTTATATTGATTGTTTAATTTTCTATAGTTTCTACTTTCGTTATTCTTATACATACAGATAGTGTTAATGATCTAACATTTTTTTCCTCGTGATAGAACCACTCCCGTCGCGTCTTGTTCTCCGATGGTCATTTGTTAGCAATTTTCATCTTGTTCATGCCGGCAATACAAGAAAAACGTCATTCCGAGGTCATCTTTGACAAGCTTCTTCCAAGCACTCGACAAATCATTGTCAAGTACAAGTAAGTTGTCTTGCATATATTGGTTGACCTTTAAAGCTTGTTGTATGGTTAAATAAGTGTAAAATTACTTTGTTCCGATAAATAACCTAGATACCGACTGAATTACGACTTGTCTGGCTAATTTGTAAATCAAAATCAAACAGGACTCCACTTGCATTATTATAAATTCATTACTTGAGGTGGACTTCTTACAAAGGTTGTCTTCGTTGGTATCTCACTCACACCTCTCTCTACCGCTTGTTCGCATTGCTATGTTCCGGTTTGAAGGGTGAGAGAGGCAGTGAAATAACTAGGTAAATGTGATATTTTATCTTTAGTTCACAATGTTGGCGACACGCTAGTGATATCTTTGTGATGACACGAGTGTATATAGACTGTGGTCACGCTTACCATAACTGACTTCGTTGCTGTCTTTGTAATATAAAAAAAAAACAAATTTACACAGCCATTTAGTTGCAGTATAGATAAACCACGGTACCGACTGCAGCGCCATCTGTTCGGCTGATTTGTAACTCTAAGCTCATGGGTGACACCCGTGGGTTTAGAAGTTCAGTGACACACACGCAAAGTAATATCTGTACGAATATTATAAAGCTTAGAGTTTGTTTGAACGCGCTGGTCTCTGGAACTGCTGATTTGATTTAAAACATTATTTCAGTGTTAGATAGTCCATTTATCGAAAATAGGTACTATACCCCCAAAATGACTATTGCATGTGGAAGAAGCCGCGGGCTCAGCTAGTTATATATATAAAGATAAAACATTCAGAAGGGCCAGCTACATGATACATTCCAAGTGTTTTTATGCGTGGTACATTTCACTTCTAAATTGGCGCATTCAATTTTTTTAAAACCGTATCTACATTTTATTTCAGATTTAACAACATTCTAGATAATTTTGTTAGCTCCGTACACATTCCTTATTACTCTGTTGTTATTCTACGGATATTTATTATCGTTCCGTCTAAGAGATTCCTGTTCATTCCCCTTGATTAGATATCGGATTAATATACACAAATGTTTTCTTGTGAGTTTTCTAAGGGTTCTGTTGTCTTTATGAAAATATTACTTTAATATAATAGAAAATTTGATTATGAGTTGAAAGTAAAGTAAGGAGACTTTAATATGAAATGTAAATTTAGGTAAAGGAAAGCTATTGTGTCTGTGATTATGTTATATTAGTTTGGAAGACAACGTATTTGGTATCTGTAGCCAATTTTTTATCGTGATAAATAAATAAATAATTAATTCGTAACATATGATACATCGATCTGATCTCTAGATGAGTAGCTTAAAACACTATACGGATATCGGACAATAGAGGAATTAATTTATATATAAGAGAAAGCCGGTACGAGGTATAACCATCCGAGACTGTGTAGATCTAAGGCACTGGGTGTGGATGGGGAGCAGCATCCCTGTCGCGAAAGCTGCGTTCTGCAATTGCCAACACGCTTGCTCAGCGTGGCAAATTATGGGAAAAATTCCCATTTCCTTGGGGATGCCTATGTCCAGCATTGAATTTCTAATAGCTGTAATGATGATAAAACGAGGGCTATGTCTAATTTCCAAGATAAACTACTGTTTGAATGACACATTGAGAAACTTAAGTGAAGCAAATGATGAAAGAGTTTTAACAAAATTTAACAATTTATGGCTTACTTTCGACCGCCGGCCATTTTGAATTCAGCTTACTAAATTTTTAAGCGTAGCTTCAGCTTTAGTTCATTATATATATATCATAAAATCAAACTATCATAATAACTATTATACAAGCCATTGGAAGTCCACTGCTGGACATAAGACTCTCCAAGAAAGGAGGCTTTTTGTCTATAATTGCCGCGCTGGGCAAGCGTGTTGAAAATCGCAGAGCGCAGCTTTCGCAACGAGGATTCTGCTGCCCATCCCCGCCCTGTGCATTTCAGCTGTACTGTTCTATATGGATATACCGCCATCTATCGGTTCTGGTACCTTAGTCGCTACTCACGAAACCTTGTGCGGTGGGAGGTAATATTTTATTCTGCCGGTACCTCACGGCAGTATAAACACCTAAAATTGAATGTAATGAGGCAGGATTTATATTTTGTGCACCGATTAAACTCAATAACGACTGATTTACTAAGAATATTTTACCAATGGAAACTTACATAATTATCAATTAATATATACTTGTAATATTCCAGTGCCTAGTTAATAATGGAAAGCAGGCGGGTAAAACTGCAGGGCCCTGGTAGTCTAGTATAAAATAATAGCATTTAATGGCACAAGATGGCGCCTGTAGAAGGAATTCAACCGAGCACATTAGAAGGCAACATTGGCGGTTATGGTCTGACATTACTTCTTAGGCTTTACGTTGCATTATCATGACGTGGCTTCGGTTCTATTACATCGTTCAAATGAGATATGCCAATGGAACTTTAACTGTATTGGTGTGGGGTTCAATTGAAACGGAATACGAATTAGTTTTTATAGATTTACGGTTTCATTCGATGTACTTTTCTTCGCTCCGTGGTGACTCAAAGTAAACTTTAGAAGATAGTATAAGTTAGGAGGGAATACACGTTTGAATGCATAGAAAAAATAAACTCGTCACATTATAGAAGAATAATGTAGTTTTATTACCGTGTGCGTGCATCTAATATATACTCCTGTTTAACATTAGGTGCACGCAGTCCCTGTCTGTGTTTAAACGGTTGGTGAAGGATCACTTACTAATTATATTTCTTTAAATACAATCTATTTATATTATGTATATTTTTCTATCGATCTTATTGACACCACTTATTACCTCTTTCTTCAGTCTTTCCATTCAATGGTTGCCTAAAAGATATTTGCGAAAAAGCCGCCTATTGTACTTTATAATTACTGTTTTTTTCGTGTATTTTTATATTTGGTGTACAATTAAGTATTTATCATAATTATTATATATTTAATTTATATAAATTTTATCGAACTGGCTTTTTAAATTTTACTCATTCAAATTCATCCAAAATTGCCGGAAAGAAATCACTCTGGGTAATAAGACCGCCAATTTTCGTATAAATAGTGTGATGTTATTTTGTTTTTATATGATATATTGTAGAGACAATAGGCAATAAACTCTCTTATTTTTATATGCACCTCTGTAAAAGATACTGTATAATAATTTTCAATTCCAACAGCACAATTTACAGACCTACAAAAGTTACCAGTAACAGAAACAAACCTTGAACTGTAACTTGCACACAGCATATGAATGAAGTTTAACTAAAATTTGTTTTAATTCGCCAGTTTATGGAGCAAGTTTGTTATAATTTGGTGCGATAACCGTTGGCAGCTGTAACACAGCACGGCAACACTTGACGCTTTATTGCACCGCAAAATCTAAAATCCACTTCCATTGCAGCGCCTGTACGAGTTTCAGTATATACTTAAGATTAGTTGCCTGTTCGGAATAAAGGAGTTAATGCTGATTAGGAAACTACTTCTTAAACGGTATTAAAATGAGGTTTATGTAACTTAACATGAGGCAGTCCTCATAGAAAGGTTGTCTGCGTTAAAGATAGTAAAATTAATGAGTAATGTGACATACTATCTACCAATCATAAGGTTAGCAACATGCTAGTAATATTCTTGTGATATAATGAGCATCTAAAGGATGCTGTAACGCTTAGTATCACGTGAACTGTATGGTTGTTTGTCAACTTGGACTAATAAAAAAACCACGGAGTAAGGTCGATGTTGACGATGTCGATGTTCAGGTTTATGTTCATAATAAATAAAGTAAACAAAACAAAAGAGTATACATAGAAAACTTAATACAACGCGGTCCTAGAATCCGTATCTCGGACTTCTATCTCAGGACACATCTTAGCTGGAAACTACATATACACCGCGTTCGAAAATTCCTATTTTATGTAAACTCAGCTGTTCCACAGATTGTGATTCTTTGATGCGTGTTTGTTTTATATCAGCGACTATGCGCTTGCAGTCGTTGATATAAAACCTTTTTTGTCACCTTGATCGGGATTGTATTGTGTTGTATTAATACCCTGCATCGTTTGAAAGAGCTCAACGTGCTATTCTTATAGTAATGTCTGGTACCAACACCAAGAATGTTCTGTACTCAGTCTCGGTCAGACAACTCTTTGTAATGAATTGTGTACTACGCAAACACAGAATCCTACGCTATATACCAACGACACGTCATAAAACCTATGTTTGCTAATCTGTTCTCTATAGAACATCTTTTGCAAAGCGGCATTATTTCGTTATTAGCTCTTATTTATATCAGCCAATAAAGCTCATACATACTAAAGATATTATGCGCGCTAGGTGGGAATCAAACCCACGACCCTTGGCGCAGAAGATCTACATCTGCGCCATCGGGACTGTCTGGAAAATTTTCCTTTGTATAAATGTCGTAAGAGCCGACCGGTAGACAGCGGTATATCCATCCGAAAAAGATAAACAACAATCCTGACTAGAAGCTATATTCTAAGATTATCACTATGAATTCTTCGCTTTCTTTTAGATGTCTATATCCAGCAGTTGACGAATTACAGCTTTTATGAAGCAATACAAACTTTACGCTTAAAAATTCAACTGTGTGAACGTCCCATTTTACTTTCATTTTTGAATTAATTTATACACCATCATCATACCAGCCATTGAAAATCCACGGCTGGACATAGGCCTATCGAAGAAAAGAGGTTCGTTGCCTATAATTGACAAGCCTGGGCAAGCTTGTTGGCAATCGCAGAGAGCAGCTCTCGTGACGGGGATGTTGTTACCCATCCCCATCCTGATCATTTGAGCTGCACCGTTTCGGATGGATATTCCGCCATCTGTCGGTTCTGGTACCTTAGTCACCTCTTACGACACCTGGTGCAGTGGGAGGTACTATTCTAATATGCCGCTAACTCAAGGCTATTGGTTTATATTAAACCTATAAATTCTTATCAATGCCCAGGTACTAGAGACTGCAGGCGCCTGCAATATCGGATGTCATATTATGGTGACCCAGCCAGATATTGCGAAACACGACTTATTGGATTTGAAGATATCTAAATTGAACGCAACGTAGAAAACTGCAAGCGCTTTAGCGCAAGTAATATTTAATGTCATAGGAAAATTATTTTAAAAGGTATTAGTATAATCTTTACTTTGAATATTTTTGTTTGTAATACATAATTTTATTATTGTATTTGATTTTTTCAATGATATTTTAAAAAGAAAAGGTATATCGATTCTTATTTAAATTCTGGATTGAATTTGAATCTCATCGGGAAAATAGTACATCACTCTGTACCATTTGTCGAAAGCGGCGCCTGATTTGTCGAAACCAGCCGATGGCGGTATATCCACCCAAAACGGCGTAGTTCGAATATAACGGGCCGGGAATGAGCAGCTCAATTCTCGTTGCGGAACTGCTTGCAAAAGGGGAAAAATACAGTTTAATGATAATAATATCAAAGGACCAAACCTAAGTCTAGCTCTCGACACCCTACAATGACTCAGTGACTCTAATAACTACAATTTCCGGTCGTTTGGGTTATTTGAATAAAACTGTTTGGACCCTGTGATGGGCCTGTTTTGGGTATTTGAATATTTAAATTTATTTTTTTCTTTTTCATATGCGAACAGGAACTGCATACTTCATATGAGAAAATTATATTAAAACTACGTGTCTGTTAGAGAGGCAAGGTAAAAAGTAGGAACAATCGGCGACAATATGGTTCCAGACATCGGTTCGAGAATTGATACAAATACACTTCGGATATTCTACATATTGGCACCGAACGATTCATAAAATACTTAGAGGACTTTGTAAAATCTATTCCCAACTACGTTATTGCAAAGTTTCTATGACGGTTTGGAAAAAAACTTCCAATGTATAAAAAGTTACTTATTTATATACTAAATAGATAAAGAATATTAAACTTTATTAACTACACTAAAATACAAAGAAACCCATAAAAGAGTATAGAGTCACGTAGAGCTTTATTTCCTTAGAGCATTTTTTATGTGAAATCAGTGAATAATAATAATAAATAATAAATTCCCACAACATCTCATACATTGACCTAACTCCGTGGTAAGTCGCTTAAAGCACTTGTGTTACGAATGCCAGACAACAGAGGAATCACAAATATACTACTTAAATACATATATTTTACACCCATACACAGAGCAAACATAAATATCATCATATAAATATTTGCTCTGGGTGGGAATCGAATCCACGACCCCTGGTGCACAAGACAGGATTACTACCATCTGCGCCATCGGGCCCGTCAAAGAAATAATACCAAAAGTCTTATGTACTATACAATATGATTATAAATATCAATTATATAAAGCATAATATAAGAACTAATAATTATTATTAACAATGAAATACACAACGGCTTGATAAACAATGACGACGATAGATAATGCAAGGAGAACTCTCGTTTCTTATAATGGCAAGGTATGCATGAGTTTGGTTTTAACTGTTAAAAAAAAGTGCATGCAGTAAATCAATTATCTAGGGCATACAAAAATAATTATTGGTGCGGAATGCACAGGCATATCAATTATAAAACTTTTCCAAACAGGTATTTATATTATGAAAATTTAATCTTCTCGTTTTAATAATCATCTCGCCAATAGGCCGTGTGATACCGTCAGAGTAGAATAGCACCTACCTCTGTGATAGGTATCGTAAAAAGCAACTAAGGCACCAGAACTGACAGATGGCGGTATATCCTATATAAGTCTAACTCAAATACAGAGGTTAGGAATGAGCAGCAGCATATCCGTTGCGAAAACTGCACTCTGCGATTGCCAATACTCTGCGCGGCAAATTTGGGCAAAATTCCCCCTTATTTATGGAGGCCTGTGTCCAGCAGTAATTTCTAATGGCTGGTATGATTATGATGTAATAGAAATACTAATTTATTTGTGGCCATGATACAGTTAAATTTTTGAACTTATAAAGTCGTGAAACACTTGTAAAATCACCTTCATCAAAATCATATCAGCCATAAGACGTCCACAGCTGGAGATGATCTCTCCAAGTAATCTCCAATAGGATCGGTTGTATGCTGTCTGTGTCCAGCGTGATCCTGCGGTTTGAGTTAGATCATCTGTCCATCTTGCGAGTGGACGCACTGCGCTGCGCTTGCCGGTATGTGGTTTCCATTCAAGAACCTTACGATTCCATCGGCCATCGGTTCTGCGTATCTTTCTTCTTTCGTTCTTGCGCGAAGAGACTCCAAGTATTGCCCTCTCCCTCTCCATGTGTAAAATATAAAAAAAAATCGAGAAACTTCTATAATAAACGCGGCTAAAACCGCGAGGCGCTGATACTTGTAACTAAGAAAAAAACATCATAAAAAAATACGAGTAGGATATGATATCAACCAGCACTGTAATCGTTGTATAAGTGTTTTTCAGCGAAGTCTTTCGTTTTCAATCTGTGTAAAGAACCTCTATAAAATAAATTACCGTGAATCAGCCTGCCACATTACTTCTATATTCTACGTGGTGAATGAAAATTGATGTTGGTCTCTACTTCCTAGTATATTCCGTCGTCAAACCATTATTAAGGAGGTTAGGCTGGTAAACCTTAATCTGATTTTAAGGATAACTGAAGCTTTGTTTAGTAGTAATTTAAAATTAATGATTACCGAATTTACATTTAAAATTATTTTTATTAAATACCTTTTCAAGTATTTATTGTGTTTTTTTTATCTTAGACCAGGTCCAATACAGTCCGCATAATAATAAGAATCCGCCGCAGCCTATAGACGCTAGTAGTATCTCATCACCCGGTAATTTTGCAACCTCTTTCAACCTTCAAACTGGAACGCAGGAATGTGAAGCAATTTTATTAGAAGGTAGAAATAAGTGAAAGTAAGGTATCAATTCTGGGACTGAGATGAAACATTTGTGTAATGTATATCTTATGTACTATATGTTTTCCTTTCTACTTCTTGTTTTCACACGGACATTATTACCATAAAAGGTGTAGGAAGTCCACTGCTAGATATCGGAGATATGTTTCTAATAGAACGACTTGCATGCGGCTTGCATTAAGTTTAGTTCTGCGATTCTATTTACGTGTGAGGACACGTCACTTAAGAAACTGCAACTCTACTAATAAATGCAAAACAAATCTTGTAAATATTTATTTTTTATTGAATGAATCTTATTGCTAATTGCTAACTACCTTGAACCTTTATTTCTTATAATCCCGAGTTATTCTTTTATCGCACAGTAATAACAAATTTAACTTTCACGCAGCGTTTTGGTTATCAAAGAGGCTATAAAAATATTATGACACAGAAAAAATGTTTCCAGATATCTGGCATCAACTTTTCAACGTGAAATATTAAATTAAAATTTGTAATGAGTTTCACAAGTTTAGCAGGAGATAAAGCTTAGGGCCGAGATGAAACGGAGTCTGGGAAAATGAATCATAATATCTGCCCGAAATAGCTATTTGGTCGTGTTTAATTTTCGTATTTGAAGTTTGTTCATTATGCTTTTAGGGCACATGAGTTTTGGTACTCGGTGGGAGAGGTCGAGCAGAAATATAAATGAACTTTGTTTAAATATAATAAATGTAGAGCTCAGTAGTATCCGCTAATTAGGACATCGAAGGGAAGTGACAAACTCGTCATGTTTACTGGAAATCATCAAAGCCAACAATTAAAACATATTATGTGAGAGCAACTTATTATTTTTGTTAAATATTTAGTTTAATAAACACATTACAAAGGGTATGTGAATACTGTAAAATAAATTGACAAAACGAGGCACGCGTTTCCTCAACTTAGTGGCGAAGAAATGTGGGTATGATCATGAAAATAAAAGATGTTAAGAATCAAGTTAGTTACTATAACCGGCCATAATTACTTAAAATAGGTCATAATATGCGGCATGTCACTATATCCGGCACAATTGAAGTCATCATATCCACTCAAGTTGCAAAAAAATGTATGAAATCCAAGTCAGGGTCACTGTACTTGAGTATTCAATCAATTGCAGATGATTGTACATGAGGTAGCCTTCATACGATGGCGTCTGCAATGGTACTCTCAAATATTTCTACCGCCAAATTGTAGTAAAATTACTGAGTGATATGACATGTTATCTTTGAGTAACAAGATAAACAACGCTCAAGTGATATCCTTGTGATATTTCGAACGTCTGTGAGCTGCGGTGATGTATCATGTGGACTGTATGCTAATTAGTTGTCTAAGTATAATCATCATTATTATCAAACCAGCCATTGGAAGTCTATTGCTGGACATAGGTCTTTTCAAGAAAGGAGGTTTATTGCCGATAATTGCCACGCTAGGCAAACGTGTTGACAATCACAGAGCGCAGCTTTCGCAACGAGGATTCTGCTGCCTATCCCCGCCCTATGCATTTGAGCTGTACTGTTCTAGATGGATATACCGTGATTTGTCGGTTATGGTACCTTAGTTGCCTCTTACGACACCTGGTGCAGTGGGCTATTCTACTCTGCCGGTACATCACGAAAACTTTGTATAATAATAAAAAAGAATCACTTGCCAACGAGTTTACCATGTACACAACATATACGGTAATTGCAGTATTTACAGATGGGGGCACGAAGTATTCGAGCTCGGCAACCGTGAAAAATATCCATTGAATAGACATTACTTCTTATCAGGAGCAATGCCTATTGCACATCGGTTCTTATTTACATCCGGTGTGTGTATGTCTCCTATAGCTGTCAGATGAAGGTAATAGATGTCATTTTCTTTGTGTTTAGTGTTATTTTCTCTTCTATTTACACAGTTAGTTATAAGTATTTTTAAGTTATAAGATTTAAGTATTTTTAGTCTGATGCTTTAGTCAATTTTATTGTTTCTTTAGCCGTGAGGTACCGGCAGAATTAGCTGTGAGATACTGGCAGAGTAAAATAGTACCTCCCACTATACCAGGTGTCGTAAGAGGCAACTAATGAACCAGAACCAACAGCGGTATATACACCCAAAACAGTGCTGCTCAAATGCATTAGGCTGGAATAGGCAGCAGCATCCTCGTCGTGAAAGTTCTGCGATTGCCAACACGCTTGGCAAAGCGCGGCACTTATGTGCTTTTTTTTTTGGAGAGGCCCATGTCCAGCAGTGGACCTCCAATTGCTGGTATGTTGATGATAATGAAACTACAAACTAAATAGAGATTGCTTTTAAAGGATAAATTTTCAACAATCAGTAATTCCTGTATCATGAATTTCAATGAAGAACCTTCGAACTTAATTGCAAGCACTGACGTAAAGGTTCATAATAATAGTAATTTTTGAAAAATCCTTTCTGTGTACTCCCCTACGTTTTAATAGTTTTAATAGGAAAACCTCTACAAAATTTCCAGTTTCAAGCCCTTTAAGTTTAGGACCTAAATTGATATATCAGTCAGTCAGTCAAAAAGTAAGCTTCTCCATTTATATATGTAGATTTATGTAGACGTCAAGCTGACTTGGTGATCATAATTATTAGAACTGGTTGGATGTTCGCAACAACCAACGAGTTCTAATAGGTTATGGGCCCAGCACGCTTCCACTGCGCTTCCACTGCACCTTCTCAGATCTTTCCAGAGCCTCTGAGACTGGTATCATGATGATGAATGCCCTTAAACGTCGTCATTATATCAAAGCTGCTATTTCGATTTATTTTTTAAAGATTACCTTTTTGTACGTTATTTATATACCTCTATTTTCTTTTGGCAACAAGATAAATTACGTTAATACTTAAACCCAACGAAAGAATGCTTGCTCTCCGAAGTGTCATAGCGGCACATTTCACGATTCTGTCATGTAATATTGGATTATTCCATAAATAGAACACTACTCATGATAACGCAATATTAGAAGAGAACTTATACTAAAATAATATGATATTAGACAATCAAATTAGATACAGCTATAAATTATCATATTTATCATACCAGCCATTGGAAGTCCACTGCTTCTGCTGCTGGATATAGGGCTCTCCAATAATGTTTTTGACCCATAATTGCCGCGCCGGGCAAGCGTGATAGCAATTTCAGAGCGCAGCTTACAAGACGGGGATGCTGCTGCCCATCCTGCCCTGTGCTTATGAGCTGCACTGTTCTGGATTGATATTCCGCCATCTGTCTGTTTTGGTACCTTAGTCGCCTCTTACGTCATCTGGTATAGGGGGGAGATAATATTCTACTCAGCTGATATCTTACGGCTAACAGCTATAATGTAGCTTCTAATTTAAGCTTAAGGACTCCTAGACATTTTATCAGACCAGTTGTAGCCACTATGGTGGTGGTAGTGGTATATTTTAGCACTTGAATAGGACGTAACATCCTATAATAAGCGTTTAAGCTAATAAGAACGTAGAGAGAAGCCATTTTCATCCAAAATATCAGCATCTATTGATCATCATTTGCTTCATGGCATACACGGCCATCTTGGTCATCGTACCCCTATCCAAATACTATCACAGTTCGCTTAATAATAAATAACTAAAGTATGATGGGCCCGATGGCGCAGATGGTAGTGCGCCAGGGATCGTGGGTTCGAGTCCCATCCAAAGCAAATATTTATATAATTATATTGTGTTTGTTCTGTATCAGGGTATTAAAAATGTTTTTAAGTAGTATATTAGTGGTTTCCCTGTTGTCTAGAGTCTGTAACACAAGTGATTTAAGCGAACCACGGAGTCAGGTCAATGTATGAAATGTTGTAAGAATTAATTTAAATAAATATACAAGTATATTTTATATATACAAATGATAACTACCCGTATATTGGAGTATTCCTTTGCGAATTAGCCTCTAGGACAAATATTTCATAATTTGTGTAATCTTTTTTAATTATTCATGAGCACGTTTGAGTTTTTAAATATGATAAGTGTGTTTATCTTAAAATAGATATATTTTACGTTTGATCTTCGTTTCAAGACGAGTTACTTAACATTGAATATAACCTTTATTCCACAGACAGTATTCTAATGAGTTTGTACTTGAATGATTTATTCAAACACTAGAGAATTTAAACACTTCTTGAATTTCTGATCACTACTAATTATAATTCTTACAGAACCATTCATTGCTTATTTTTTTTTGTTCACTTTTATCTCAAATTTAATGAACACTGCAGGTATGAGAACATAGTATTAATATGTCCATTTTAATTACTTCTTGTTTTTTCACTTAAGTAATGCAGTTAATTATATTGTACAAGTTTCCAAAATCACTTCTATATTTGGATCTGAGGGCACGGCCGTGCCCCCGTCAAGTCAAGGGCAAAGCAAACACTGCCGAACCATCCTTTACTGGAACCATTTCACCGCATTTTCAGACCCCTATTTAAGACCTACTTATGATCATCAAAATAAAACTAGTACTTCCCATAAACTCAGAAAGCTGAAATTTGGTACAGAGTTAGGGTTTAAAAGCAATATAAAGGGGAAACTATAAAAACTACGATAAATAATCGAAGATCTGGAGTACCTGGCGACCCTGATTATAAAACACTACAGCCCAACCAAACTAAAATAATCAACATACCTTTACAAAAAATATTTAATTTGGTTAGCTACTTCATTTGATGTCAAAAATCGAAGGTCTAAAGTATCTGATGAAGTACCTTTAGCTGGTATCAGCTGTAGCATTAGACATGTGACAATGTCCCCTTCTACTATTGGTACATAAAAAAAATCCAGCGAGTGGGGCACATCCTTTAATTTAATCGAGTCTACAGCATCCCACTGCTGGGCGAATGCCTCCGCTTTTGCTTTTAATACGCTTAAAAATAAAATAAAATGAAATCTCTGGATGAGACTAGACTTGCTTTTATTTTTGGCTGTTAAGGGATACATGAGGGTACGAAACCAGTATCAAGACTTTAATTTACTTGTTATTCAATCAACGTTGTCCAATTGTCAATTTTTCATCATCAATCGGTAGTGGTTGTGGTGACAGATTGGTATAATATTGTCAACGAGCACCTGGTACTGTGCCCATGTCACAACATGTCACATGTCTTCAACGGCCAAGTCACACAACACTAACTATAATAATGAAAAAACCACAGTAAGGAACCGTAGACTTGGCACGATTTTGTCAAGATTTCATTACTTTTTAGAGATGAGCAAGCAGCTCCATCGAGACTTGGCTAGTTTTTTTACAGAATGTGGGTTTTGGTGGGATCTTAATAATGCGATAAAACAAAATATTAATTGTGGCAATATCTGTAAATAAAACGTCTGAATTCTTTAGGTAATATGACATAATATCTTCAGTCAATCAAGATTAACAGAGCGCTAGCAATATTCTTGTGATAACTCGGACGAATGATAGTTTGTTAACTAAGTTAAATAAAAAAGGAAGCCAAGGTAAAACACTAGGTAAGAAGTAAGCAAATCCTTCTTGAGAACGTATAATCTTTTATTTTACTATACCCATACTTTTTTCTACTCCACACAACATTTCAGCCACTGATACTAAATCAAATAAACTCGTGACGAAACAAACTCAAACAAAATAACGGTAAAAAAACCTGAACGTGTTCACTTCAAGGCGTGATAGGCTGACTGACGTGATAACAAACGGAGGAAAATAAATAACACGGAGAAATAAATAAAGTAGGCCACCCGTAGAAGTAAGCCGCCTACCTGGCCAAGTTTAGACGTGCCTTTGGAGTAATGTAATCGACATTGGTTTTCAATGTCTGTCTAAGTAATAAATTCACGCAAAGCACTCTTCATAAGATACTGTCTGCGTGATAGTGAGCGTGAGTGCAGCCTAGAGACATTCGTAATATCACAAGAATATCACTAACACGTTGTTAATGTTGTGTGATATTATGCCACTTTACACGGTCAATTTTCTCATCTTTCAGACTAAAAAATTGCAATGCGGACACTGTTATTTGACGGTACAAATAGGTGAGAGTGCGGTATTAATACAGGCGATCTTTTGTAAAAGGTCTACCTTATTGTATTAAATACGTTGTGCCGCAGAGTTGATATATATAGATACTTTACCAGAAGCAAAACCAATCATTATGTACTAAAAATATCTTCGAAATACAGTAATTATATTTGCCGACTATATTTACTGATACAAACTAGCTCGCAGTAGATTTGAAATCATTATTTGTATAGCTTGGAACCGACGACGTCCATATCAAGGCTCGATATTGCAAATAGTTCGCCTTTTATTTTCATCGACGTTGAGAATGATTAAACTTACGATTGTCAGCTGCCAAGGAATCTATCGATGATGCGGCGAGATTGAAATGTAGTCTGCCAGTATGTATAATACAAACTATACAAGAAACTTTCAGTTCTGTAAGGATATAGAAAGATATCTATATTATATGTAATGCTAGCGGACTCAACAGATGTAATCCTGTCTTAACTTTATCATCGTCATCATCATCAAGCTAGTCATGGACACAGACCTTCCCAAGTGATCTGCAATAGGCCCGGTTATATGCGGTCTGTGTCCAGCGCAACCCTCCGGTTATAGTCAGATCGTCTTTCCATCTTGTCGATGAACGTCCTACGCTACGCTTACCGGTACGTGGTCTCCATTCCTGATCCTTACGATTCTATCTGCCATCGGCTCTGCGTACCAAGTGCCCTGCCCACTTCCACTTTAACTTACTAATTCGCCGGGCTATGTATGTTTGTTTGGTTCTGTTTCGAATCTGCTCATTACTTCGATCACGCAAAAACACTCAAAGCATTGCCTTCTCCATAGCTCGTTGAGCTATATTTGGTTGCCTTGGGTAGCCAGTGATAAGACACCACGCTGCCATAGGATGCCAGATTTATTGAATACTCTCAACTTGAAATACTGAGGTATGTCGGACGGGAATATGTTTCGCAGATTTCTGAACGCTGCCCAGTTAAGTTGAATTCGACGATTGACCTCTTTCTTATAGTTAGACTTACCTACCTTGTTTGTTTCGTTTGTGGAATGATCATTTATTTATTGTAGTTATTTTTAATCACAATTTCTTATATAAACTTTATTGACATTATATATATTCAATATATTAATATTTTTTTCTTTCTATATTATTTACACCTCTTATTACCTCTTTGTTTTCATTCTGTCAAATCAATTCAATTCAAAATTGCCCATTGTAATAAGTCAATATTATTTTTATTTTATATTTTATGTGCTTGGTAAAGTTAAGAATATATTATCATTTAACTACACTATCTCTTAAACACGGACAAACACCGTGACAGGTAATATTTATATATAAAGAAAATTCACACAACAGGAGTCAGGTCATCTTATATATTAACCTAAATCCGAGATAAGTCGCTTAAAATACTTGTATTGAAAACATCAGACAACAGGCGAAACACAAATATAATAATAAAGTGCATAAAAATACCATATTACCCAACATATTTGTCCTGGGTGGGGATAAATGCGTTGTGGTTTTCTGTAAAATCAAGCATCAGTATTATTTTTATTCAAAGTTTCTTTGGAGCACTTTCAATATAAGACGCATGATACTAATCGTTTTCCAAACGAATTCAACTCACTTCACTCACACATCTTATATACTAAATGCTACTGCAATGTCTCCTGATCATACAATTCTTATCTTTTTCTTTTTGGAGGACCTACTCTGTTGTTAATTCCAGCGCCAACGATGAGATGAGCAATGCCGCATATATTTGAGGCTATTGTCTCCGTGTGGCACGCGGGATTAGAGCGGGACCGACGACAGTTACACGAGGGCGTCTCTGAGGCCAGACTTCAACTCGCGTATCCACCGTTCTTCATCATATCAGCCATAGAAAGTCCACTGTTGGACATAGACCTCCACAAAATAGGGCGATTTTTGCCCATAATTGCAGTGCCGGGCAGGAGTGGTGACAAACTGCAGAGCACAATATCGCGACGAGGATGCTGCTGCCCACCCTCTCTGTGTAGTATTTAAGTTGTGCTGATTCGTTGTTCTGGTATCTTAAACGCCTTTTATGACACCTGATGGGAGAAGGTGGTACTATTGTACTCTGCCGGTACCTAACGGCTTTCCACTTTTGACATCAACACAGCGCAGCAATTATCAGCTAAAATTTCTCTTTTCTCGTGCTTTTAATGATAAGGTGCAAATCAGTAAATAGATCAGGGGAACAGTTTTTGGTGCGAAAAGTGTGTGTTGTGTTGGTTTGCTGACCCCTAGTTTAGACCCCTGAGTTATAATAAGGAAATAAAAACTAGCGAGCCAGTAGTTAAATTATACGTATCCAATTTAACGCCTCGATAACTTGATGTTGATGCGCGAAGAAGGTGGGATGCAGGTAATTAGGACCAGCATAAATATTTGCAACTATTACATTACACAAACACGTTGGAACATTTCCCTGGACTATTACTGTTCCTGCCGAATTCGGTTTGTATTTGGCTTGTTGGGTTTGTTCGTGTCATCAATTTGAGTACTCCTTTTAGTCTAGGTAATCAATTGGTGTGGATATTTTGCTATGGGTTTAACTCATTACGTAATTGCTTTTTTTATGTTGAAAATACACGACCCGACAGACGTTGTCCTGTTTTTTTTGTGTGTTTATCTATATATTTAATTAGAATAGCATTTTTCTTAAATATGATGCCGCAGATGGTAGACCAACTAAATTAGCCGTTCCTTTGAAGGCAAGTAAGTGCCTATAGATTTGAATTATCTAATATATAATAATCACACTGAAGCACTTGTGTTACGGATAACAGACAGCAGAAGAATCACAAATATAATACATACACCCAATACCCAGACACAGGACAAACATAAATATCATCATATAAATATTTTTTTCCGGGTGGGGATCGAACCCACAAAACCCTGGCGCATAAAATATGATCACTAAAAATTGCCGTCGAAATCACTTAAATGAAATATAATTCTTTTTTTTTAATCACTTAAATACAAAATAATTATTAATTCGATATATATATATATATATTTAAATAAGTCAACTAATAGAAATGCTCCACATAACATTTATACTTACTCAAAGCAACTATTAGTTTGCCGTGGGTGGGATTAAACCTTGGTGCATAAGATAGGATTACGACGATCTGAGCCATTGGGCCCGTTGATGTCGTCTAAAAAAATTCAAACCGTGAGGTACCGGCGGAGTAGACTAGTACCTCTCTCTGTATGTCTGGTGTCATAGGGGGCGACAAAGGTACTGGAACCAACAGATGGCGGCATATCCACGCGAAAATGCGTAGCCTAAATCCAAAGGGTGGGGATGGGCAGAAGTATACCCGTCGTAAAAACTGCACTCTGCGATTGCCAGTACGCTTGCCCAGCACGGATATTATGGGCAAAATGCCCCCCGATCAGAGAGGCCTATGTTCAGCAGTGGAATTCCAATGCATGTAATGATGAGGTATATTTGTTTACTTAGTATACTATATTATCGTTAATGTGAAAGTGATAGTTCAAAAGCACGTAAGTAGCAGCTGTCCTTAAAATTCAAAGTACAATTGTAAAACGAGAAATTTGGACCTTATTTACTAATGCTATATACGCAAATTCGAACTGTCCCCGAAAATTTGTGGAATAGTGAAAACATTTTGTCCCCAGTGGAGTGTCGCCGACGGAAAAGTAAGAAAACGGGACAATGCTGTGATTAATACGATTATCGCGTGATTCCACACTGTGTCAAAGTAGGCCAGTGCTTAGTAGTGATGCCATCGCACGGTATCGATTAAATCTTCTTTTTTATTGCCTCTATACACACATACATTACCGTTAGCCGTGGCGTATTAGCAGAGTAGAATAGTAACTCCCACTTCACTGCAGAATCGACAGATGGCTGCATATCCATTCGAAACTGTGCAGCGCAGATGCACAGGGTAGGGATTGGTAGTAACATCCTCGTCGCGAAAGCTGTGCTTTGCGATTGCAGACACGCTTGCCCAGCGCGGCAATTATGGACAAAAAACCACCTTTTTGAGAGGCTTATGTCCAGCAGTGGACTTCCAATGGATAGTATGATCATGATGACATATAAACATCACACCTGTCTCCCATCGGGATTGGCAGAGACTATTGATCTTCACTTAACACGATTTTAGCATACCTCTCTCGCTTCCTTTACTTGCATTACTCAAAGGACTAAGAATAAACGAGCGTGTATGAGAGTTAACACACTCGTTTATTCTTAGTACTTTTGACCTGGCCATTTTTAATACCTCTTCTATTTAGTTAAGGTGTGTTCGCCAAGGGCGTCTAATACCAACTCTTCCATTCACTTCTACTCTATATAGTTGTGCAATCATTCTACTTTTATCAATCCTTTCTAATGTCATGTCTTAACCATTTAAACATTTCTTTGCCTATTGTTGTCACAACATCATTAACATTTTTATTTTCAATTGCTTCTGTCTTTCTTTACATCTTTCTTTATACTTGCTGTTGTTCGCCGTTCATTGTCAGAACTAAGTATGTTCTCAAAGGCAATAGTCAGTTCTATGACACTATTACATGGTTACCAAATAATCACAAACTTAAATCCAACTTATTGCTTTTTAAATTGGCTTTTAGGAAAAATATGTGATGTTTACCAAATATTTTATTACGCATCGTAGGTTTGGTAGAAATAAAACTAAATTATATCGATAGATTTCTTATCGATACTTCCTCACTACTGTACAATCATGTTAATGAAACCACTGTGTATGAATCATAAAATTTGTCACAATAATTAATTTTGCAAATTTATTAAACACAGCACAAATTAATAAGTTAAAAGCTGTGACAAATGTAAAGAAAACATGCTATAAATTTAAATTAGTGAAATGTAGTAATTAAACCGATATTATTTAATTTTTAGTACAGTAGCCATACCTTAACCAACCTTCAGGTTAACAAAATTACTTTTTAACAGCTTGAAACTTATTTAATACTAGCTGTGCCCGCGACTTTGTCTACGCAGAACAGTAATAAATAAGCAGCATATTTTATTTCAAACAACAAATTTAAATATTTGCCCGTTTTCGCCACATTTTTTATTGTGTTCTTACGTGATGTTTAATAGTCAAAGTTACTCATTATTATATCAGCTATTTGGCGGTGAAAGTTCTATCAAAATCAGTTCAAATTTTGCTTTAACCAAAAAAACAGACAAACTTTTTAAAATAGATTATTTTGATTTATTCGCCGTGTGAACATCTATATGGATTTAGTAAAAAGCTGTTATTTTAATATTTTAAACAGACACTCCAACTTTATTTATATGTGTTGATTTAAAATATTGCGTTCGCCGTTTCGGTTACCTTGAGGCAACCGTTCAAGACTGACAAATATGTTCTGTCATAGTTTAAAAGTATATAATTACTAATTATGTATTTACTAGAGGAAGAACTTATACAAAAGGTAATTTGCATTGGTATCTCACACTCACCTATTTCTCCCGCCAAATAGCAGTGTTCGCATCACTGTGTTCCGGTTTGAAGGGTGAGAGAGGTAGTGAACTTACTGGGTAATGTGGCATAATATCCTCAAGTCACAAGATTGGGAACATGTTAGTGATATCCTTGAAGTATAATACGAGTTGGATTCTACTTGGTCTTATAAAATAAAATAAAGAAAATAATGAAAGTATTTTATAATCTAGCAGTTCTGCAAAATTGGGCTTGGTTCTTAACCAAATGTATTCCAGGTTTCCAGGCAAGTTGCATTTTCCAACCATCTTCTCTATTGAAATTGGTTTCGCGAATCGTCCGTGAAATGAAACGGTGTTCGTAAGTAATTGAGGTTCCTCTATCCTGATTTAATACTTGGGTTTATATAGAGCATGCTTACAGTCTACAGATTTGTCAGATGCTCTTAAATTTTAAAGCCTTTAAAAGAGGTTTCATTGTTACCTGTAGACGCGCTGAAGTTAGAAATACGTTACAATAGACGCTCGTATTACCAAGAGGATAATACTAGCTTATGGCCAACCTTGTGTATATATTATACTATGTACAATTACCTTCATTGCTTCTCTGAGCCTTCAACCGGCCTTCAGCCGGAAGATAGCAATTTGAATACGGTGTAATAGCGGAAATAGGTAAGAGGTAGGTACATCCCAAAAAACATGGAATATATAATTCCTAAATGTAATCTCTTTCAAGTAACCTTTGAATTGATGTTGTTAAAGTTGGTGGAAGTTTGAGGTGTACTTGGCAAAACAAAAAAAAATACATACATATAAATATACATATATAAATATACACACTTCCATGCAGACAATCTTTATATAAGGTCTTCGTCTAGTATAATAAAAGTTGCATCAATTGAACGGGTTTTGCCATGATGTAAATACAAAGGAGGTTATTTCGTCGCCTTCAACACACTCGATCACTCCTACCGACACTATCGAAATTCCATTTACCCCAAAAGACGTTTGTTCAAACAAGCTTGTTTATTTTGAACTTGTAACTGCAGGTAGGAATAAGAGACGTGATTCAACAAACATGTTTGTTTTTAACTGTTACTTATACAAACATTTGGTGGATTTTTTAAAAAACTTAATGCTGATGACTCACAGTTCAATTTCAGTTTCACTGGTAAGTTCTGGAATGTTCGACAATCGACTGATAAAGATAATAATTTCAAGTTAAATTGGCTAGTTCGATTAGTTTTTCTTGCAGTACCGTTTTGGGTGGAATCTAAAATAAATTTTGAATAAGACTCGTCCAGTGACAGTTTTAAGATATACTTGTTGCTCAATGACGAATGATTGATTAGGTGATTAGAAATTACTTGAAATTAGGACTAATAAATTCATTTTTTAAAATTATATACGGCGTAAACAAAACTCTACCGCAACGCCATCTATCTACCGAAACAAAGATTACAAATAATCTAAGAAACAAGTAGGTTACACCTGTGCCTATACAAACTAATAACAGTAGCAAAAAGAGTTCGGGTCTGGAATTACTTTCCAGTGAAATTGGAACAGTCAACAGAATCATCACTCGATTGAAACCGAGCTCCGAATTCAATCAGTCATAACCGGACGTGCCAGTGGCTGGCGGTGAAATTATCCAACGGTTCGAACCGATGAGAAGCTTTCAAATTAGAAATTTCAAACAGAAAAAAAGGTCACACGATTTTTTAAAAATGTTACAATATTATTTTTTATCATTCTATAAATCATTTTTAAATAAACATGGTTACTCTGGGATAAGTCGCTCAATAAACTTGTCTTACGAACATCTGAAAACATAGATATCACAAATATAATACTCAAATACATATTTGGACGGGCCCAATGGTGGTGATCAGAGTTGGATTCCCACACAGAGTAAATATTTAAATGATGATAATTAATTGATTTATTTATTAAACTTTATTGCACAATATATTACAAAATGTACAAATGGCGGACTTAATGCCAGATGGCATTATCTCCCAGTCAACCATTACACGGTATATCAATGGTTATATACTGGAATTTTGCGCCGTTCACGAATAGGAAGCCAGCTGAGAAGAGAACGGTAATGGGAATTATGATCGTATTTACGCAAACAGAAGATAAAACGAAGACAGTTGTATTTGATCTGCGTTTGAATGTTAAATATATGTGTTTAAGTCGTATATTTGTGACCCTTCTGTTGTCTGGGATCCGTAACACGAGTGCTGTAAGCGACTTACCATGGAGTAAGGTCAATATTTGTCATGTTGTGGGAATTTATTTTTTTACAATTTGCGCGATCGGACCTGTCAATGAGCACTTTTATGTGGCTCATTTAATATGGGTTGCTAGTTATAGGTTCTTCAAACCTATTTTATTGACGTACTAATATGTGTTATACATACATTATCAAATTTAATCCATAACCATAAACCGTGTATTCAAATGCGGGAGTACGCAGCCGCACCCCAGTCGCAAAAACTGTGATCTGCGATTGTCAACATCCTTGTCCTTCGGAGTGGACTTCTCATGTACTAATGATGATGAATCAAGATATCTCAATTGAATTCCAATTATTTGATCTCAACTAACTTATATTATAAATGTATAGGAATTTGTATTACACTTTATCTACTCACCAGATCTTCTTGAAACAATAAGATCTCCATTGACAGGGCCAGTTTACTTATTATATATATAGATATATAATAATTTAATTCCTAAAAAGTCATGGAAGACTTATGCGAGCGAAGCCACGGGTAAAAGTTAGTACTTGATGAAAAAGACTTTAAACAAGATGTGTTTTCCTTAAATTCCTACATTGACGATTTTTTTTAAAATAATGAGTTAAGAAACAAACTAAATAGAGACAAAACATGTAGAATAATTCCATTAAAAACTAATAAACTTAGAAAATAGTTCGCTTTCACTTCGGGGTAATATCAAATCGATAACACACTTCAGAATCAGGCGGCTGTAATAAAAAAGGGTAAACGACCCTTTATTAAAAAAGCCATATTATATGACGCCGTGTTCGCGTGAAAAATCCAAGTGGAAGAACCCATTTCTGCGTCAAGATGGGTACATGGAAAACGAATTTAGATTACGCAGTCTCCGCACTTTGTTTCGTGGCTTGGAAGGCGTTATTTTTGGCGAAAAATAAAGGTTCGTCTTCTAGTTTTGGCTGGATAGGGTGGGGTGTTAGATTTGTTACTTGCCTGACTTTTGACATCTTAGGAATTCCGCTTCCTTACTCCTTACTTATATTACACCGCGAAAGTTACTATGTAAAACAAACAGTTACTCCTGAACTGAATTTCTTTTTCCAGCCATTGGCAGTCCATAGCTGGACAAAGGATTCTCCAAGAAAGGGGGAACTTTATTAATAATTGCCACGCTGGGCAAGCGAGTTGGAAATCGTCCAGAGCTACACGCACGTCGGGGATGCTGCTGTCCGTCTCCAACCAGTGCAATGAACCGTACTATTTCTTATGAATATACCGCCATCTGTCGGCTTTAGGACCTCAGTCGCTTCTTATTATACCTGGTACTGCAGGAGGTATTATTCTACTCTGCCGGTACCTCTAAGCACGGATTTTTTTACTGATGCCAGAAAGGCTAAACTTATCTGGTTGAAATTTAATACAGATAGTATTCTAAAATATTATGGAAGACAGAAGGGATTCACACATATATACCGTACCTGTGTTTATTTCATTGTGTCAATTGGGTACTGCTAATGTTATTAAAGTAAGGACAGTTAAAAATTCTTAAATAACATGTTTACAAAATTTTCTCTTGAAAATGAGATTCCAAAATTAAACAAACCACATGTGCAAGCCGTGAGGTACCAGCAGAATATATTTCTTTGTATCAGGTGTCGTTAGATGCGACTAAGGTACCAGAAGTGACAGATAGCGGTATATCCTTACGAATCCGTGTAGCTCAAATGCAGAGGACAGGTATGGGCAGCAGCATCCCCATTGCGTAAGCTGTGGTCTGCAATTTCTAATACGCTTGCCCAAGGCAGCAGTAATGGAAAAAATTCCACCTTTTTGGAAGGTGCCTATGTCCAACTGGCGATTTTCGATGTCTGGTATCAGCCGTATTACATTATTTAACTTACAGTATTTTAATTTACAGTATTACATGTTTTTAACAAAAAAAGGTTCATTTCCATATCGAGAATCATTTTAATCCAGGCGAATACTTGCGAAATATCTATTATAAACAGAATTCGTTGACTAAAAATGTATTAAACTGTATCCGAAGGCAGCCAAAGCAATCAATTCGCCGGCTTGTCAATCTCGTTCGCATCACGTTGATCTGATTATGTTAATGGTAGCAGCTGATTGAAACAGACTTGTGGCATACATAGTATTGCGTATTTGAGTTACTATGTCATATAAATATGTATATGTAAAAATATATATATACATCTGTATATATGCTGTAACTTTCCTGAAATGAAAAAAAAATTGAATCTATTACTTCTTAGACCAATTGCTTTTTATCTTTGTACTAAATTATGCTATTTAAGCTGAATATACCACAATCAATATCGTGAGGTAAAGGACAGAAGGCGATAAATCTAAATAAAAATATTTCAGCTCAAATGCACAGGACGCGGATGGGCAGAAGCATTCCCGTCGCGAAAGCTGACTTTACAATTGCTAACACGCTTGCCCAGCGCGACAATTATGGGCAACATTCTACCTTTCATGGGGAGGCCTATGTCCACCTGTGGACTTTCAATGGCTAGTATGAAGATTATGATACTGCCATCTATAGGTTTTAGTACAACGCCCGGTGCAAAGGGAAATACTATTTTACAGAGCAAATGTTTTGTACATTAAATTGTTTGACACCTTAAACACATAGGCTTAAATTTCGTTTTTGCATTGCTCGTTTTTATTTTGAATGTCATCGTTGTTATCTTGAATTTGTACAGTTACGAGACACAAACAATAGATTTCCCAGCTTCAGCTGACTCAGTCAAGATTTACTGTGCTACATTACTGTACCAGAGTGTCACCCACACTTGCAGTGTTTGTCCGTGATTCAATACACCTCTAGTGGGGTCCAGTGATGTACCAGCGTTTTAGAACATTGTCAATTTGTTTCAGTGAGAACCTAGCAATTTACTGACGCAAACGACGTGATGATGTGTGCTTGACACTGTTCTTTGTTGATTTTAGGTAAGTAATTTTAAGATTTAGTCGCAGATGATAGTAAGCATAATAGCGATATCATTGTGATATCATATTTAAAAGATCCTATCTTGTGCGCTAAGGGTCGTAGGTTCGATTCCCACTTAGCGCAAGTATTTATATGATGATATTTGTGTTTGTTCTGTGTATTAAATATTTTTATTTATATAGTGTATTTGTGATTCCTATGTACAAGAGTTTCAAGTGACTTACCACGGTCAGGTCAATCTATAAGATGTTGTGGGAAAAATATTAAAGAAAAATCTTCTAGAGGTAGCCATGCTGCTGGATATATATATTTTTATAAATTATATACATACTACCTGTTCTGTTAATATATTTATACATGAGTAAGTCGATTACGCGAGATAGTAAGCGTCACTGCCTATTGTTGTCAACTTTGTGACTTGAAGATATTATGTGACACTATCCAGTAATTGCACTGTCTCTGTATTCATTGGTACCTCACTCTAAGTTGAAAGTGAGGTACCAATTTCTACCGCCAAATAGCAGTGTGCGTATTGTTTCCGGTTTAGGAAAGTTAGTGAAATTGCTGGGCAATTTTACATAATAACTTCATGTTACAAAGTTGGCACTACGTTAGTTTATTCCTTATGATATTGCAAGCGAGCTAATAGTGACATCGGAATCTTTTGATAGGGACATGAAATGGTAAATCACTTTTACATTTCAAAATAGTTGTGCATTATTTTTGAACTCTAACGAATTTATTACTGCAGCTATTAGTTATCTATTAAATAATTTGGTTATTTATTAAATACTGTTAAACAAACAAATTTAACAATACATCATATACATTGATTGGACTCCATAGACGCTTAATGCACATTTGCTACGGATATCAGACTCACAAATATAATACTTAAATACATGTATTCAATACACATATTAATATTTGTTCTGGGTGGGAATTTAACCCATGATCTTTGGCAATAAGATAAAATTACTATCATCTGCAGCATTAGGTCCGTCAAAATCGTATCGGTGATGTTTGAAAACATGTGTTTTTTTTCGGATTCGTCTAATATTTAAAACAAATTCACTTAATTCATACATTGACCAGACTTTGAAATAAGTCATTTAAAGGTTTCCGACGCATATAGAACAAACAACTACTTATGAGGTTTTTGGTACCAGATAGGCTGTTTTCATAAATTAACTGACTTTATCAGGCCACATTGAATGACTTCAGATACTAACTAGCCTTAAATTGACCATCAAAAGATTATAGACAAGCCTTTGACATGCCAATAGAGTTAACAAACACCAATCCACAAACCATCAAACGGAAGCAGAGGCTGATAGCATTTGAATTTAAAACCGTCAAAGCAATCCACGAGGGGACAAACCCGGACCGATGCAAGCCTTATAACCAGTTTGGGGAAGTTCAATCCAGATCCGGTTAGTCATGACTGGAAAACTGGACTCTATTATTGTTGAGCCTATCGATTGCCCCAATAATAGTTGACGTTCCGTTTAAAGAGCTGGGTGTACAGGTTTTAATGTTTTTTGTATTAGGTTCACAGATATGAAACTAGCGTGTTATGGTACTCACTATATTGTTTTGAATATCTCCTCTTTGGTTGAGAATTCCAAATTCAAATTTATAAATTCGTGTAGCTAGTACACTTAAGTTTTTAAAACAGTCGTTCGTTTGTTTTTTTCCACATAAATTTTCTCTTTAGCGTCACTTATACGTGCACAATGAAAAACGTGAAATATCAATATATTTGCGTGTACCAGTGCTGCAGAAAAAGCTCGAAAATGAGTTCCACGCGTGATTTGCAAAAGAAAGCACGGCACGTTTTCTGGAAATTTTGAATTTCCAAACCGACTCTGTGGATGGCTGGAGACAAAAGTTGAAAATGAAGAACTAAAGGCTATTGCTCAGCAAATCCATCAATAAACACAGAGATGGGTGTAATATAGTTTTGTCACTCACCCCGAAGTTGCAGATCGAAGTGATAAAACTATATTATTACACTTGAAGCAAATCGGGTAAGTAAAAAAACTTGAACGATGCATTACAAACACGTCGACTGCTATGTTTCTTTGCGTAATCGACTCAATAATGAAGGGATTTTTAATCGAATCATTACTAGTGACGAGACGATAATCGGAAGCACTATTTTGTTAGAAAAAAAAAGATAAATTAAAAATACTATAACTACTTTAAAATATATATAATTTAAAGAAAGCTAAGTCTTCACTGGGTAAAAATTTATACAGGACCTAACAAAACAGTGTAGCTGAAATGCACAGGGTAGAGATGGGTAGCAGTATCACCGATGCAAAAGCCGCGCTCTGCGATTGCCAACAAGCTTGCTCAGCGCGGCAACTAAGGGCTAAACTCCCTCTGTCTTGAAGAGGCCTTTATCTAGCAGTGGACTTTTCATAGATGATGGCTAAGTTAGTTGCAGACGTAATGTTTTATATTATCCCTTAATTTACATAAGCAATCAATGTTTAATGAGTATTTATAGATTTTGTTATGCATAAATGTATAAAACGTATAGTTATTGTAATGTTTGTAAATATATTTTAAATAATTTTATTTTAGGTATCTTGGCAATAGGTGAAATTAATTTATTTGGGGTTCATTTATTTTACTCTTTACTTAGTCTCAGTTTACAAAAGTAAAAAAGGTACTTTGTTTTTGAAAATCATAAATCAATCCCTTAAGGGGGGTTAAGGGGGAGAGGTGCAAACTTAGTATGAACTTTCTGCACTAACGCGGGTCACAGAAAGCTATGCGGGATCGCCTGAGGTAGACCTCATACAAATGTCGGTACCTCACTCTCACTTATTTCTGCCATCAATTAGTAGTGTTCGCTTTATTGTATTCCGGTTTGAAGAGTTAGAGAGGCAATAGAATTTTTAGGTAATACGACATAATATCTTTAAGTCACAAGGTTGGCAACGCGCTAGTGATAATATCCTTGTGATATTACGAGCGTATATAGGCTGTAGGTCGTTTACTATCAAGTGGACTGTATGCTTGTTTACGATCTTATTAATACATTTGATCGAGTCGTGTGGAGGTCGTGTTTCAAAGGTCAAGTATAACTGAAATTGAAACGTTAGACTGAAGTGATACGTGTTTATTAAATTTTTTGACGAATCATAAAGACTGATATTGAAGTATGCATATTTAAAGAACATATGAATGTATATTTGATTATGCATTCTACATCCAAGAAGCCAAAACTTATTGTACATTTATCAAAAACAGACTTTTTTTAATACTATAATTTATTTTTGTACAAGTTTTTGTTGATGACTGATGAATGATATGTTCAGTACACCGTGGGATACCGGCAGAGAAGAATAGCTGCTTGCGTATTGCGTACCAAGTGTCATAAAATCCATCCGTAACAGTGTAACTCAAATGCAACATGGCGGGAAGCAGAATTATGGGCAAAATGCACTTTTCAATAAAACCGGCGGTGCAGATGGTAGTGATCCTATCTTGTGCACCAAATATCGTGGGTTCAAATCCGAGCGAAAGCAAATATTTATATGATGATTTTTCGATGATTTGACCTGTGTCCGGGTTTATATGTATAACAGTATTATATTTGTGATTCTTCTAATAACAGTGTTCGCATTGCTGTATTCCGGTTTGAAGGTAAGAGAGGCAGTGAAATTACTGGGTAATATGACATAATATCTTCAAACCACAAGGTTGGCAATGCGCTAGTGATATCCTCATGCTGTCTGTATGCTTATTTGTTGACCAAGTACAATAAAAAAAATACTTTAATTACCGTGCTGGGCAGGCGTGGTGTTGATTCACCACGAGACAACTGCTGCCTATCCTGGCCATGTTGCATTTGAGCTTTACGGTTCAAGGACGATATACCTACCACCTCTCACGATACCTGATACAAGTGAAGGCACTATTTTTCGCCGCTGGTACCTTATGAAACGAATTAATCATTGCGCCATGTTTGTTCAGGTACACAGAAGTACTGCTTTGTTGCTCGGAATTCAACTGTTTACCAAACATTGGCCCATAAGTCATTATAGTCTATTTATAATAATGTTATTTATAGTTGGGGAGTTGTTGGTAAACAACTTAATTGTTCAATATCCTATGTCAGAGTTTCTCAAACTGTAATACGAAACTCGCATACGTGATGTGCATATGTATGGTTGCAGAAATATAGATAAGGATATTCAATTTGTAATTACCTGAACTGTAGAGGATAGTTTAATATAGCCTTTATAGCATTGATCTAAAGTCTATATTTTACAATTTCTACTAAGGCGTTTTTGAATTGTCCCTGACTAAATGTAATATATCCGATATACATTATAGATGCCAGAGTAAGTTTGTTTGTATCCTCTTTACGCTTTATATTTCTACCAATCTTTTTAAATTTTGAATACATTCAATTGAAAGTACGGAAAAAGACATACTATTCCTGTGCAGTAAGTAAACAAAAAATATAAAAGATGGCGTTGATCGATTTTTTAATGCGCTCTCAGATAAAAGGTTTATGTAATCAGAATATCCCAACCGGCTGCAATTGTATAAACTATAAATAAATAAATCATAATAAATAAAAAAATAAATTTCCTCGAAAATTTATACATTTATACAATTTATACATAATCTGAGATATGTAGCTTCAAGCACTTATGTTACGGATATCGGACAATAGAGGAATAATGAATGTAATGTTAAGATACATATAAAAACACTCAGACATAGAACTCATACAAATATTCGCTATAAACATTTTAAGGTGGAAAAGGGACCTACGGATACTACCTAATGCGCACATCGGTTCCGTATCTGAGTTCACTATCTTACAAACAAGACTTCCAAAAGATATTTCAATATAAAATATTTGCAATGAATTATCAGAAATTCTTTCTATTCCATTAATCAAAACCATATCGCACTAATGAATAAAAATTACACCAGTTGAATAAAAAAGTAATAGTAGACCTGTCTTGATTGATCTAAATCATCGCACCAAGAATCACATATTTATCGGAAATAAATCTCTTCTAAAAATGTACTTTGTGAAATCTTCCTGAAATAATTTGACATATGATTGAAATTCGCCAATAAATGGCAATGACACAGTTTTCATCTAGATGTGCGATCAACATATCAGTCATAGAAGTCCACTGTTGGACATAGGCATCCTCAAGAAAGGGCCGATTTTGCCCATAATTGCCGCGCTGGGCACGCGTATTAGCGTATCGCATAGCGTAGCTTCGAGATGGGATGCTGCTGCCTATCCAAGTCCTGTGCATTTGAGCTACACTGTTACGAATGGATATACAGTCACTTCTTACGGCACCTGGTATAGGGGGCGGTACTATTCTACTCTGCCGGTACATCACGGCTATTGCGATATGCATAATCAATTAACACATACATAATGGGGTGGTTTCAAACGATGTTTGGTTAGTTATGCTAATGGGTTAGTTTATTCTCATAATCCACATTGATGTTAGTATATTACCTTCCGATATTGCGAGGCTCTCTAGAATTACATTGACATTATGTTCGCAATGGAAACCGTAAAATTAATATCGGTATTAGGGGATGTAATGAAGGTAGAAACATCATTTATAGAATGTATAGTTTGAACTTTCATTATCATATCAGCTATTGGAAGTCCACTGCTAGACATAGGTCTCTACAAGAAAGGAGGTTTGTTGCCCATAATTGCCGCGCTGGGCAAGCGTATTAGCAATCGCAGAGCGCAGCTTTCGCGACGGGTATGCTGCTGCCCATTCCCGCCCTTTACATTTGCGCTGCACCGTTTTGGATGGATATATCGACATTTATCACTTTTGGTTACTCAGTCGCCTCTTACGATACCTGGTGCAGTGGTAGGTTCTCTACTATGCTGGTAGCCGACGGCCAACATGGTTTGAACTTTGGTGATCATGTAAATAACATTGATAATTGAAGAAGCTTTTTTTTCCGTTATACAAAGGTTGGAGTGAGTGAGTGAGACTTTGTGTCTCCAATATTTCCATCAATTTTGGTTGGACTCGAACGGGGTTTTCAGCAACGCTTAGGACGGATCCCGCCGCTGTATACTCAAAGTTTGGGCACTTCCACTTACTTCGAAGTTCGGGCACTTTTTGGCACCTTTACAACACACCGAGAGTGAGTTTAATTTTTTTCCAAAATTTTTCACTGTTTCCACAATAACTCCTAGTGCCACCTATGTTCCATTTTTCACCGTCGTGTAGGGCTCGTCAGAACGATTGTTTTCATACCCCACATTTCCGGACCGGGTCATTTTTTAGACATCTACAGTAACACTATAAATTTTATTTGTATGTGAGGTACCGGCAGACCAAGCAACTGTTCATCACATAACTATTTGTCCTCCGCATCACTCTATTAGCTTGTTTAACAAATATCCACCAAAGCTTTTGTGTCATAAAAATGGAAACAATATAGATTTAAATTGGTAAATCAAATTATACGGTCGCGTCTGAAATCAAATACAAATTCAATTGGACATTTGAAGAAAATATATTTTCACAAGTGATTGCAAAACACTGTCAACTCTGTTCGCATAATTGATTGTTTGTTTTGGATGGCGTTCGAAAAATATTTTAGGACAACAGTTATGTATTTTTTTATTGTAAAGAGTGGCTATGCTCGCATAAAAATATTCCACCTTATTGCTATTATTTCTTCCTATACTTAACTTATATAAAAGCGTCCTTCTTGTCCTTAATGACAAACATATACATTTTGTTCCAATAAGCGATAGCTGACAGTACTAGTGCAGACGGGCTTACTCAGCCTTCTTTTTTTGCAGGCAACTTAAATGCCCCTCCCGGTGGGGGATAAGCCGAGGTCGAGCCTCAGAGGCGCCCTCGAACGCAAATACAAACGGGCATATGGTAGCTCAATAATGAACGATGTCGCCCTTACCGCTAGTGGGGCTTGAATCGATGTCTAAGTTTTCTAGTATTACGTCCTAGTAGGTGTGCTTAAAAGTTTCATAATGTGGCAGTTAGTGCCTATACATCCCTATTAATATTATAAATGCGAAAGTTACTCTGTCTGTCTGTTACGATATTAATGCAATTTGACCCTAAGAAAGGAAATAGGCTATTTTTTAAATTCTAAACAAGGGTTGTAAGGCGTCGAAAGGAGGATATATAGTTGTATCGAAGTATCGCTATTTTTAAAGCTAGAAACTTGAAACGTATTTGACAGGCCATTGGTTCGATATAAGTAAACATGACACTCAAAGTTTGTAAAAGTTAAGGTAAAGAAGTATGGTACCCAAAAAACTATTTGACGCGGACGAAGTCGTGGGCGCAGCTAGAATTTATTATATATGTTATAGGAGGATTTATCTGTTTAACATCAGAATTTGAACGCTTCTCGGTTCTGGTACATTAATCACCACTTACGACACCTAATACAGAGGCAGTCACTAATCTACTCTTCCGATACATCACGCCAAACACACTTGGCTAGTTTATTTTTCTCTCTCGATTTGCTGCTTACTCTGATCATCAATCATCTGTCATAGACTATCATCATCATTATAGCACCTGTGGAAAATTTACTGCTGGACACAGGCCTTCCGAAGAAAGGTGGGAATTTGCCTAAACTGTTAAAGAGTAGCTCGCTTAGTTTTACGCCAGGAACGCCGCTGCTCATCCCTGCCCTATTACATTGGAGCTACGCTTTCATTCTCTTACGATACCTTAGGGGAAGGTACTATTCCACCCCGCATCGTACAAATACGATGTTATATATGAGTGTGAGTTTCCATCAGAAATTTACATTTAACAATTATAGGGATCAAATTACTGGGAACTCGCTATGTTGTTTTAGCAAACACGCCGTTGGATTTAGGTGATTCTGCGGAATCACAACGCTTATCAGACTCAACATTATTAGTTTTAATTTGGTTGTCAATTGCTCTAATTCGTCCGGGCTTCTGAATATTCGGTTAAACGAGTCATAATTTTATGATATACGAACTCAGGTCGGTCGGTGCCGGTCTTGACGAATCGCACGTAAAATTTTACGGGCGTAGGTAATGCTTCTATCTTATGATTTGAAGGTGATGGATTCGATCCTCATTCAGAGCAAATATTACTATGAATATTTTTTCTGTGTCTGGGTGATATTTAAAACTATTTTTCCGCTGTGCTGCAAATTATTTCTGTCTATGCTAATCTCAGAGTCAAGTGAAAGTATAAAATATCGTATGAATTTATTACTTTCATGTGACTTGTTTAAACGTGAGTGTTTATTGGATGTGCCATGTCTTAACCAGATTTATTACCTCCTCGACATAGCTCAGTTGAAGTGGGAACACGCGGAACGTACGGCTAATGGCGAAAGGTTTTGGAATGGAGCCCTCGTATTGGCAAAAGCATTGTAGGCGTCCACTCATAAGTTAGACAGACGTTATGATTTAAATCAGGATTGCGATGAAGGCTGACCGCGGACAATTGATCATCCTAAAAATTGCGTCCAGCAGTGGACGTTCCCAGTTAATATAATTATGACGTTTTTAAAGGAGATGTAATGCTTTTAAAATTTTGCATTAACTTTAAGTGATTGTAAAAAATTGTGGTAATCATAGCCAAACATTCTTCCAACCGAAAATCCACTGTCTCCCCAAAAAAGGGGGAATTTCCTCATAATTGCTGCGCTAAGCAAGCGTAAAAATGAAAAAGCTACTGCCCATCGCCTCCCCATTGTATTAGATACACGTTACACGCTACACTGCTTTGATTGTATATACCATCATCTGTCGGTACCTAAATTGCCTCTTACGACAACCGGTACGGGGTAAGGTACT
This sequence comes from Heortia vitessoides, assembly GCA_020976665.1. Lineage (NCBI taxonomy): Eukaryota > Metazoa > Arthropoda > Insecta > Lepidoptera > Crambidae > Heortia > Heortia vitessoides. The sequence continues at coordinate 1,182,065 of JACJUM010002525.1, read as the reverse complement.
AGTCTACTTTGCCAATACCACACGAGCAAAATAATAAAATATAAATCAATAGATCATAAATCTTGACTCTAACACATTTATTTTAGTCTACCCTAAAAATATAGAATTTTTAGAAACCTCTATAAAACTGAAGATCAAAGTAAGAACGATTGACAGATTCTTCAATTGGCTTTTTCTTAAAATCTCTGACATTAGTTATTACAAACGTACTGTATTTTGTTATAAGTCAGGCTATGACAGAATATTGAGTACATTCTCTTTGGCTTCACCTCGATTTTTCATTGGATATAATATTTCATTCCAATTGCTTTTTTTGGCGAGGCCCCAAACCTTTTAATATACAACCTTCGTCGTGTTTTATTAACGATTACAGAGAAGACGCATGGAAGAAGTTATACGCAGAACAAATCATTGATATTTGATAAGATAATTTGACGGGTCCGATAATGCATTACGGCGTGTAGAACCGACAGGCTAAAATAATAGCACCTCCTGTACCATATGTCGCAAAAGCTAATGTACCAGAACCGGTACTCAAATGCGGATTGGGATCAGAGTGGAGATGGACAGACGTTTTGACTAAAAATACAGGATCGCGCTGGACACAGGCCGCATACAACCGGTTCTGTTGCTGATTACTTGGGGAGGCCAATGCCCAGCAGAGGACGAAGGAACTACAGAGCGTAACTTCACTACGGGAATATTGCCTATCTTTGCCCCGTTCCATTTGCTACTATGATCTTTTGGGTAGATATATCGCCATTTTCTCGTTTCCAGTTTTCAGATGCCTCTAACGACATTTATACACAGGGTGGAGGGAGGGATTGCACTCTAGCTTTACTTTACGGCAATGCATCGAAGGGCCCAATTTCGCAGATGATAGATATTTTATTTTGTGCGCTATAGGTCTTGGATTCGATCACCACACTGTACAAATATTTATATGATGATATTTCTGTTTTATCTGTATCTGGGTGTTGAATATATATATTTGAGTATTACATTTATGATTCCTCTGGTCCTGATATCGTTGTGTTAAAAAATGACTTGTTATTTTTAATCCAATCAGCGACTATTCAAAATCTTTTCCCGCGTTTGATCGAATGACAAATATAATATTGCATACATTAAACTAACTTCGTTAAAAACTCAAGCAATTAATAGAATCATTGCGTTAACGGAATCGCAACCCACAATGCTAACACTTCGCCCCTTAATATTCGATAAAAGCGCGCAGCTAGAACAGGGAACCAGAAACTCGAAGTAAAGCAATAATAAAATGTTCTGATTAATAAACTTTCTTAATAGCCACTTGTTAAGAGACCAAAGCCGGTGCCCTCGCTTGAATTTTTTATTAAATTCGCAAGAGATTTCTGTCTTGAGACAAAAATAAGTTTTGGGGAATCGGCGAGTAAACATTCTGCATAATATCAGATCCTTCCCTTTTGTTATTCTCTCGTTCCAAGATTCTGTAGATATTATTGAAATTGTTGTTGTTATTGTTGTTAGTACTTAGACTTACTTCCATGCATGAGAGCTTGCGCATGGTAGACTCATACAAAGTTCGTCTGAATTAGTATCTCACTCTCACTCTCACCTTTTTCTACTGCCGTGTTCGCATTGCTGTATGCCAGTTTGGAGGGTAAGAAACCAAGTGAAACAACTGGGTAATTTGACAAAATTTCTTCCAGTCACATAGTTGGCAATACGCTTGTGATATCCTTGTGATATTACGAGCATCTATAGGCTGTTGTAACGCTTAATATTACGTGAGCTGTATGCCTGTTTCTCGACAGTTTCTCCCTCGTTATTTTGTAGAAATAGCCTAGCATTATTTACAATTATGATTTTTTCTGACCTTATAGTTTATGCCCTATGTTGATGTGTCAGTTAATAATCAATATCCCTTTTGTAAATATAGACTGGCAACGCCCGCTTTCACCACCCCCCCCCCCCCAGAAATGATTTAAAAATATTTTACTTGTATTGTAATATATATATATATATATTAACTTACATTAAATATTATAGCTTATGAAAATATGAATCGCATAATTCCTTATCTGTTTACTCTCGATCCTAATATCAACAATAAACTTTTTATTGGAGCGGCCAGTTCCTTCTTTATGGTCGCTGTTAACAGAATTGAACAAATATGATACATTTATACCTTTCCTTTCTGACCTTTGTCGTGTGGCTATTTTGTTTTTCTACGAATGGAAACCCGTATTTCCTTTAGTGAATGATTGTAATTTGTTTGAGCGATTATTTATTTATTTAACTTTATTGTACAAAATGTACAAATGGCGGACTTAAGGCCAGATGGCTTTCTCTCTCAGTCAACCATTACGCGAAACAGAAAAAATATATACATAGTGGTGTAGACAATATATATACAAAATAGATAAACGTGACATACATATTTGTATAAATAAACCTAATAAATGCATATGTATATATATATATATATATGTGTGTATATATATATAAAATAACGTACATCAGAAATAGGGTTAAAAAGTTAGAGAAGCAGCATCAGTAAATAAAGTACGGAGACAGCGTTTCAGGACAAATTTGTTTGGGCATTGCTTAATATTCAACGGAAGCTCGTTCCATAGCTGTCACTGTAAAAAAAATGTCAAAAAACTAGAGTGATGAGAAGGAGTTTAGAGCGAGAAAGTATTAGACGACTGGAGATTACGTTCGTGAGAGGAAGATAGGAATTGGAATCTGTCCTTTAAGTAAGTTGGTGCGTACGGATCAAAAAGTATTAAAAAAAATATGGTTATAACTCGAATTTTGCGTCGATCACGAATAGGAAGCCAGCCGAGAAGAGAACGGTAATGGGAAATATGATCGTAATTACGCAAACCGAAAATGAAACGAAGACAGTTGTTTAATAGACGATCCAGTTTAATAAGGAGTTCTTGAGAGATATTAGTGTAGCACACGTCCCCATAGTCAATCATAGGTAAATAACCAAGGATTAAATAAGAAGGGTTTTGGTTTTGGTAGGAAGAAAATGTTTTAATCGATAGGGAGCACGGATCGTTCCAGTAACCTTTCTGCTGATTTTATTAACATGTGTATCCCAGGTTAAGGAAGAGTCGATATAAGGCCAAGATTCTTAACGCATGTGCTGTAGGGCACTACCACGTTATTAAAAATAATTAGCGGTACATTTTTTAAACTGGATAATTGTCGTTTGCTGCACAAGATAATCGCTTGAGTCTTGGACGGGTTCACAGAGACATCAAACTTTTGTGACCAGTTTGTGATGTTGGTCAAATCAGCATTAATCCGAGCAATGGCATCATCCAGGTCATTGTACTCTGTCTGGGTGTATAGTTGCAGGTCATCGGCGTATAGATGGTAAGAGCAGCCAATAGATTTGGTGACAAGGTTTATAAAAACGGAAAATAATAACGGAGAGAGAATGCCACCTTGCGGCACACTAGCATCAATTCCCAACCACTGGGACAAATCATCACCCAATTATATCTACAATGTTGACAAGTTAGCCTTAAAAAATGTCACATTTTGAATAAATACACATATTATTTCATGAATAATTTGATTATAAATAAATATTTCTGTAAAATGTAGAAATCGCTGTGCGATTCGTGTACGACATGGCTGATGTATATTTTGAAAATCCACATACCTTCGTCTACATACTATGAGTTAGTTTATTTTCAGGTTTACATAGTTTATGCTGTTTGAGAATAAGTTCTTGGTAGTACAGTTGTCTCACTATTAAAACTTTGCTATGTATATAGTTTTGAGGTAGGATATTTAAAGGATAGAATATGCATAACTTTGAGCACAGATATCTTTGCCCTTTCTAGCGGTAACATATAGTTTTTAAATTTTTTTCTGTAGCAATATGTCTTATATTTCTAAAAACTGCAGTTAATTTCCGAATTCTTTGCGTAAAATACTTATGTGAGGGTTAAAAGTTAATAAGGAATGTAATGTTATGCCAAGATATTTATATGTTGAAACATTTTCTATTTTTAGACAATCACAAGAACTTTTTTTAAATTTACAATTTATCCGGTGGGCGAAGAGATGCAAAGAATTTGTAGGTGACTGAGTTATTTTGTAATCGAAAAAGTTAAAAAAAATGTTTTATCTGAATTTAAGGTAGGCTTTCATTCAATTTTTGTTGTATGTCAGTAAAGCCAATTTTGGCATTTGCAGTGACATCTTTCCAGTCACTACCACTAAACACTAGAGAGTATCATCGACAATGCATTTATTCTACCATTTTTCAGGGTAGTATGAATTATGTCGTTAATGTAGATGATAAATAACGTAGATCCCAACACACTCCCTTGAGGTACTCCATATTTCGCTTTACAGGGTTCACTAATAAAGCTACTTATTTTAACTGTTTGTTGTCTATGGCTATGGTTGTTCCCCCCTTACGCCGATAGACTCAAGTCTCCTAAGCAGAAGAGGAATGGAGTATAAAAGTTTTGTTTTAGGCCTTTGTATTATAATTGATTATAACAATAAAATATCTGTGTCAAAATCAGACAATATATATACAAATAATGATATACCTACCTATGATATTTACTGGTTTGTAAGTGTCAGGGCTCCAAGAGTTGTTCGTACCTGAAATAAAATAATTAAATTACAATTAGCTTAAACGTTTAGTGGGTACACAATAAAAACTTTCAGCTAATCGTGATATACAATCTTGAATCGTGTCCAAAAATAAAATGTGAACAGAATAATTGTATGTATATTTGTGTAAAGGAAAAATAGTAAGATGAAATTAAAAACGTAAAATTAATCATTGTATAAGTCACAAAAACTTTTTATCCCATCACTGTATACTTACTTACCTGTAAGTATATAAAGATAAAATATAGCGTATCTTCATCATACCATAATTACGTACCAGCCATTGGAAGTCCACTGTTGGATATAGGACTCCCCAAGAAGTTTTGACAATAATTTCGCACTGTTAGTATAGCTAAACCTACGGATTGTAATTTTGTAATTGCGGAAACGCTAGCCCAGCTCGGCAATTATGGGCAAAATTCTTCCTTCCTTAGGGTGCACTTTTGCCCAGCAGCGGTGATGATAACGAAACATTTATTTAGTACATTTGTAAATTTTAACTAAAAACTATCCCTATTTATAAAATCGTTTTTCTATAGAGATGTCTTTAATAAGTGAAACAAGTTGATGCTATGTTGAAATAAGCTTTCGTTGTCAAGCCACCTTTATTGATTGCACCTCAACATTTCTATATGCTTCTTAAAAAACTGAGTCGCCATTACTATTAAACGTTTTTTGACATCACAAACAAATGAGCATTGTCAATATTTTGACATGAGGATGCAAATACGGAAGAAATGTCAATTCTCTCGCATTTAAACTGCTTTCCTGCCAATATGTCTTTTTGCTTGTGTTGATTCTAAACATGTATATTTTAGCGGTACAAAAATAAAAATGAAGTATATGATACTGTCAGGGTGTTGTATAAATACACTTAATACAGTAATTATGTATGCATTCGATCTATATAGTGTAGTACGATTCTTTGATGAGGTATCCCTTTAATTTACTCTTAATATATTGGTATCACTTTCAATTTCAATGTGAGGGCAAAGTGCTACGCAAAAGACCGTTGCAAGAGTTGTCGGGAAAAAGCACCGCTTTTGGAACACATGGAACCCTAAAAACTAAAAAACACTCTAAGCAAAAGCGACCAGTCCTCAATTTTCCCAATCATAAGATTCGTCCCGGTGGGATTTGAAAAGAATAAAAAATACCTCAGCAAGAGTAATTTATTGGGCCGGCAGCGGAGGGCGCCTCGCACTTCCCTCTTTAAAAGGGATCGGCCGTAATTACGTGAAATTACTTGCCAGAATTAACTAAAAATGAATAATTGCTTTCGGCGAAATTTTTTGGGTATTCTTGGGATACATTTGGTGTTGGCGGTGGCCATTATCCAATTTGTTGGGATTGTACCTGGTTGCTGGTATTAGGTAATCCGATTTAATATTTGTACAGCTGTGTGTGTTACTTTAGTACAAAACAGCAAAGTTCTTCGATATATTAGTTTTTATTTAGTATACTTTCAACCGTTTATTCATTTAAAAATATTAACAATAATAAGTTTTATTTTCTCGCAAATATTTTGCATACAAGTAGATTTACATTCGTGTTTTAACAAATTGGTTTCTTAAAACAACCAAGTTACCTATTTTTTAAGCAATTGTGTTTCTATGACATGAGGTAGACTTCACACAAAAGTCGTCAGCATTGGTATCTTATTCTCACATATTTCTGAAACCAAATAGCAATTTTGCTATGTTCCGATTGAAAGGGTGAGAGATGCAGTGAAATTACTGCGTATCATAATATTTTCAAGTTACAAGGCAACTAAACAAGCTTAAGGTCTACGTGCTAGTAAGCAATACTATAGCCAATAAAAGATCATCACAAATATATCACACACACATCTATCACTCTATCGCTGATCTCTTATCACAATATTCTTTTATTCATCTCTCAAACTCAATCGACTTAAAGATATTACGGGTACTTCATAATACCCAGTATTTCCACTTCTCTCTCTCTCCCTTCAAATTGATTATCAGCAATGCGAACATTGAGAGAGATAAGATTGTGTGACTGATGATAATAATTCCTCTTTGAAAAACTTGGGAGGAATAAAATAAGAGAATGTGTTCCCCAACATTATAAGTGCCAGAAATAACGCGTTCATTATAGTTCGACTTGTGAATTATGACAGAGAGGGAAAACTCGGCGTGAATGAATTATCCAACTTTCTTTCGCAGACTATTTTCGTGATTCGAGTTCCCTTCGCACCACTTCGTTGTATGCCCACGCATGTAATGTGTTGTGCAAAGCCTATTTGATACAGATAAACAAATTTGAACTTATACAATACCTTACCAGGTTAAACAGACTACGTTTTATTAATTAATTATTATAATTAATATATATTTTTATTAATTTATGAAAATACATTATTATTATTTACTTTGAGCACACAATTTCCATTATATTACTGGTTAATTAATACTAAATATTTAAGACTTAATAGTGGCTAGTTTTGGGCAGCAGCATCTTCGTCGCGAAATCTGCGCTCTGCGATTGCTAACACTTTTGCCCAGCGCGGCAATTATGGACAAAACTCCCCCTTTCTTGGGTTGGCCTATGATGATGATTATTTATTTATTTTTTTCTATTTATAGGGATAAATAGACATTCATGCCGACTTTTGTACCAAGAAAATAAATTACTGTCTCTGTCGTAATTCATTTAACGAATATGATTTTTTTTAAGTTATACTATAATATCTACCGAAATAGACTGTACTAACAGCGCCTCGCGGTTTCCCACATATTATAGTGTAGAACTTCCATACTAATTTTGCACCCCCCTTTTACCCTTTCATGATTTTCAATAAAGAACCTTATACTGAATACTAACTTTGCAGCCTCGTTTTACTCTATTAGAGAGTGATATTTTTAAAAACTCTATTCTTAGTGCTCCTCCACATTATAAAAAGTACCCCTGTGCAAAGTGTAGTTTCTTATACTTTTAAATATACTCTACTGTAAATTAAATATTCGTTAAAAAAATTATTAATAATATAACCAATCTCTATTTAATAAATGTTATTTTATTTTACTTAATTAGAGATATTTTGCATGAAGTATTGCTAAGAATGGATTCAGGTGTGTATTTAGTTACAAGTGCGAGTATTTCCTGTAATAATTTAGAAATTAATTGTAGCGCTTGACAAACGTTATCAGTACACAGTATAAAACAAAGTCACTTTCTTTCTATGTATGCATAGATATTAAAACTGCGCAATGTATTTTGATGCATTTTTTATAGATAGAACAAATCAATACGAAGATTTATATGTATAAAACATGCATTATATTATAGAAAAACAGAATTATAGAAGTTTCTAAAGTGATGGAAATAAAAATTTTGCAAACGCGGGCTGAACCCGACGGGTTGGATTAAAATAATGTTTTCTACACAATAAAAAGAACTACAAAAGGTCCATAATGGCATATGTCTATCTCTCTCTTTATTCTCATTGCACTCGTGTTAAGGTGGCTAATGTACACATATGTTTTATAATTTTGAACTAAAGCTTGAGAGGTATTTGATATCATTTCCATTGGGTCGATGTACAATGGACAGAGAACTCTTTAAACATTTAAGGTATTAGCTAAGCCCGACATACCGTGTTGCAATAGCAGAACGCAGCGTCGCGTTACGCTGCTGCACAAAACCATTCTGTTACATAAAAACTTCTCAGTTACAGATCGATCAAACGCCATCTGTCGGTTCCAATGAGCAGTGAATTCGAGTGAATGGTCGTGAGCGCCTACCCTTACTTCCATTTCCCAATACACTCATTTTCTTGTTTGCCAATAGTTCTTATTGCGTTACAAGAATATCATAACTCTGCGAAATCTGAGGAAAATATTTCAGTAAGTTTTGGCTTTTCGCTCGTTTTATTTAGCAGAGAACTTGAAACGTGTTTCAAAAGAATTTACTTTTAAAGTTGAATGCATAAAAAAGTGCAGAAGTATATTAACGATAATATTTGCCGTAAGGTAACGGCATAATAGAATAGTACCTCCCTCCGTACCAGGTGCCGTAAGAGACGACTGAGGTACTAGAACCAACAGATATACATATCCATCCGAGACAGTGTAACTCAAATGCATAGAGTGGGGGTGGGCAGCAGCATTCCCGTCGCAAAAGCTGCGCTCTATGATTGTCAACACGTTTGCCCAACGCGGCAATTATGGGCTAGATTCCCCTTTTATTGGGAAAGACTATGTCCAGCATGACTTCCAATGGCTGTAATGATGAATGATGATTTTGAACACGCCTACTCAGAGAGGCAATTATGGGCAAAACTCCACATTTCTTGGTGAGGCCTATGTCCAGCAATGGACTTCCAATAGCTGTTATGATAATTTAAAATCAATTTTAATAAAATCTATCAAACGATAGTATCCAACAATGTAAAGAAAATCTCACATAAATACCAATAGTTAAACGTCAAATAAATATGCGTACACATAATGAAAAGGCCCTAACAAAAATAGACAGGGAGTTCCCCGGAGTGGTTCTGTTATAGAGATGTAATCAATAACAAATCATTTTACCTTCATACGTCCGCCCCGAAACTTCCTAAGTACCTCCTTTCATTGCAAATCGCATTTGTTACCTCTAAACACGGTCTGACCGAAAACGCGATTCGTTTTTATTCGAAAATTGAAAGGTCGGGACCCAAATAAATAAGGCCTTTCGCCTGATTTTTGTTATGAGGGAAGGACTAAGGATAGAACATCCGATGTTATTTATTGTGTGGCAGTTTATTATGAAATCTCATAAAGGTATAGAGGTACAATGGTATTGAATTCCAAAAGGTCGAATGCAATGTTCAGATTAATAAAATTTTGTAGGCCTCGTAAAACGTTATGTCTGTGTGATATCAGTCGTATATTTTTTTATTCGAGTTACTACGTGCTGTTGTTTAACGGGGCTTATATTTATTGTATTATTACGGATTAAGGCCGTGGGGTAGGTGTTGTAAGAGGTTCCGGAACCTACAGATGGCGGTATATCTATCCAAAGCAGTGTAGCTCAAAAGTACAGGGCGAGAGAATAGGCATCAGCATTCTCATTGTGAAAGCTACGTTCTGCGATTGCCAACACGCTTGCCCAGCGCGGGGATTAAGGGTAAAATTCCCCCTTTCTTGGGGAGGCCTATGTCTATGACTTCCAATCGTTGATAATGATTAAAATTGTAAATCCTAGTGGAGCCTCAGGGCACTTATTAGTGAGTTGTATTAATTTAATGTAGGATGGCGCAGATGAAAGTGATCATATCTTGTGCGCCAAAGGTCGTTGGTTCGATTCCATCTAGACCAATGTTAATATGATTAATATTGGTATCTGTGGTGTGTCTGGCTGTTATTTATACATAAGTATTATTTTTGTGATATCCGTAATATAAGTGCTTTAGGCTAGTAAAACACTTGAATACATGCATTAAACACCCAAACACAGAACAAACACAAATATCATCATAAATATTTGTCTTGGGTGGGTATAGAACCAACAACCTGTGGCGCACAAGGTAGAATCACTACCGTCATTGTTCCACCGCAATATTTCGGTTCTGGCATCTTAGTCGTCTCTTACAATATCAAGGAAGGTACTATTCTACTTTTCTATCTCTACTAGAGTTTATTTAACTACGTCTTATCTCAGATCATTGTGCCCGCGGTGTCGGAAGTATTGGGATGTGAACTCCTATCCATCGTGTTTTATTTAAATCTATTAACTAATCGATTGTTCTCCAATCTTGTCTATAAGCATATTTTTGTCATGAAAAAAATGGCGACTAAAAGTTTAGATATAAACTATTTTATCAAACTATATCTTATAAAAAATATAAATTTTGTTTCTGTCAGCATCGTGACACATTTTTATATACAAATATATGTATCGAATGTTTGTTGTTATGAAATTTTCGAAAGGTAGAGCTTGTTACGATCTTATAACTAGCTAATTGTATAAGGTGTGGTAAGACTATTATTTAGTGAAAAAACCTAAGAAAAAAATCCGTTTATAATATATTCTCAATAAGGATCAACTTTATAATGAATGGTTTTTTTTATTATAGTTTATCGATAGGCAAGGTGCAGATGAAAAGTTAGAGTGACAATAAAAACGTGAAAATTATGAATAAATGCCTTCCATCAGAGAAAACAAACTTTGTGATAAATATACCCCATAAACAATGTAGCAGTGATTAATGACAGCGCCATCGCGATGCGTCGTCGGGGGTAAATTGCAGTCATATTGCAAATGGCTGACAATTTATTTATGAAGATACGAGTAAGTTGACGGAAAGTTGTAAAGTTGGCCTTTATGGCAGGTAACACTTTAAGTTGCTTTAAAAAAATAATACCAAAAACAAAGAATTTAGATTTAATTTTGTCTATCGTCCGTAGTATGGACCTACTTTCACGATTTCATTATGTGGGAATATTCCAGAAATTACAATTATCATATATTCTGCGTTCTATATTCCATATATTACCGACACAATCCGGCGGGTTAGCAAGTGAAGTGGCAGTGGGTAGGGCACTTAGCAGGCATAATCGATTAAAGATAAAGTCGTAGGGTTCTCGAATAAAGACCATGTACAGATAATCGCAGCGTAGGATGTCCACGAGATGGACAGACGATCTAAATATAACCGCAGAATCGCGCTGGACACAGGCCGCAAGCAAACAGACAAGGGAAATGCAAAAATTTCAAGTTTCACCTGAGACACGGCAATTTTTTTCTAGTAAATATTTGTCATCATCATTATACCAGTTCACTGCTAGACATAAGTCTCTCCAAGCAAGGAGGAATTTTTCACATTACTTGCGCTGCGTATTTGAAATCGCAGAGCGCAGCTTCTGCTTCAGGGATGCTGCTGCTTATTTCTGCTCTGTGCATTTGATCTAAACGGTTTCGGATGAATGTACCTATCTATCTGTCAGTTCTAGTACCTTAGCCGTCTCTTACGACACCTTGTGCAGTGGGAGGTACTATTTTAATCTGCCAGTACCTCACGGCTCAGTAAATTTTAAACCTTTCATATTAAATTTCTAAATGTTTTATGCGTTAGTGTAACATTACCTTTATCTTTAATATTCACATCAAATTCCGAAAATTGTTTGTCTTTGGTACTGTGAAAAATGTTGCCCAAAGAAAATCCTCGTATTTAGGTTATGCAGCCGTGCAAGTGAGTGCATTATATTTACACTCCATTCCCAAAAGTGGTCGGAGACAGGTATCCTCCAAAACTTATGCAGCTAAGTTAGCCTTAGGGTTTAGTTGACGCCAAAGTTACTCGAGTTTTGGGCTTTATTGTGTTTATTTTGAATAATAATTATTGTACCTCGAAAAGACATTTTCGTAAAATAATTCTACGCAGGTAGAATTAAAGGTTATAATTAGATGAATAAATATTATAATTCGTACCACATCTCGTACTTTGTTTCGAATTTGAGATAAGTTGCTTATAGAACTTGTAATAAGGATGGATTAAAAAATCGCAATCATTAAGTTTCACTGGCAAGGATGGATATACCGCCATCTGTCTGTTCCAGTACCTCAGTAGTTTACGACACGTGCTAGAGAGAGTTACTCTTTTACTCTGCCATTAACCCACAGCACGTATTTAAAATAGGCATCTTCATAATGACCTTGTCCACAAGTATTGTTTTGAGTGCAATACTATTCTTCAAAGTAATTGTCGAAGTTGATTGCTGAAAGTTCAGTTTCAGCGTCGATATTGTAACTTTAACGTCCGAAGTTTTAATTGCTATTTGAAACAATACTTAGTCGCAGTAAACGTTTTGTTGTTTTATATCTTTGTTTGACAAATCTTTCCGCGATTTTACAACGGTCGTTCGATTAATTAGATTTAGTTTTTTGTATTGTAAAAGCTTATCTTTCAGCCAGTGAGTTTGTTCGCGCGTACTTTAATTAATATGGGTTCTTGCGGGAACTTTTTTAAGACCATAAGTATTAGTTATTTTAAATAATTTTGCCGTAGAATATTAGAAAAATTTTAAGTAGTGAAGATGAACGAATGTATATATATATTTATGTATATATATATATATATGAATATATATTTATAATAACAAAACCAAAGTTTAGTAGGCCTAATACAAAAGGGGGTCTGCATTGGTCCACACTCTTACCTAATTCTTCCGCCAAATAGCATGTTCCGGTTTAAAGAGTAAGAGAGGCAGTGAATTTACTGGGTAATGTGGCAGAAGTGTATGTTAGTTTGTGGATCTAGTCTAATAATAAAAAAAAGATGACTAACAAGTATATCACACTCCGTTTGGGACGTCAATTCAAAACGAAATTTAAAAAAAACATATTATTTCGTTCACTCGATATTTAAATAAACCTTGTTGTGGAGTTGCAAAGTGTCTTAGTACAGGTATCAGAGATAGACGTTTTCATTTTCAAAAAAGCAATGTATTGATCATGATTAATTAGCCGTTAGAAGTCCACTGTTGGACATAGCTCTTCTCGTGAAAGTGGGAGGGAATATCGACCATAATTGCTACGCTGGACTAGCGTGGTGGCAATCACAGAGCGTAGCTTTACGACGTGGATGTTGCTGCCCATTCCGATCTTGTTGCTCTTAAGATACGCTGTTTCGAATGGATATCGCCTCTTAGTAGACCTGATACACAGGAAGGTACCATTACATTTTACATTATATATTTTTAGTCCCTCGAAATATTGAGTACTCATACTATCTAGTTTAAAGTTCATTTTTGTTTGGTTATTATAAATAATTTGTAACATAACAATTAAGCTGCATTTCTACTAACACGAAACAGTATAAAAAAATAATATTCTGGTGAAAATAAAATTAATTATTATTAGTTGAGCTACACTGTTTAGGATGGATATACCACCATCTGTCGACACCCGGTATAGAGGTATTCTGCCGTATACACCACAGCCTAAATTTGGCGTTAGTTCTAAAATATGACACCGAATTCTCCACTCAAACAATTCGCAGGCATAAATGGTATCATTTATTTTACATTTAAATAAAACTGATACAACATTCTCAAAGTTTCTTACTACAGAAAATAATATGAAGCCATTTCACGATCAATAAGATCAATCACAAAGTAGTACGTCTTGAGTACTACTCAAATAATAAATTTATGTGTATGTGTGCTCGCATAAGATCGTATTGTACTCGTGTCTGTCACAATCGCAGGTTAAATTGTACGCGTTATACGAAGACTTCCCTCTCACAGATCAACGCCAGTATTTTTGCCTCAGCTAATTAATATATTTACATCAAATTCCTGCCTTTGCATAGTATTACGAGCGAACGTCTACCATACAGCTTTATTACAACCTACTACTGAAAGCCTTTGTAGCTATAGTAAAAACCTGTGTACTATTGTGACGGGCCCGATGGCGCAGATGGTAGTAGTAGAAGTAGTGATCCAGTCTTGCACGCAAAAGGTCGCGGGTTCGATCCCCACCCAGGACAGGATATGATGATATTTTGTTCTGTGTCTGTACCCAGAAATTCTACTACTTCTTTCAACTTTCACACCAGAACATAGCAATGCGTGTATTGCTAGTTGGCAGAAGTCTTAGTTGAGAGTGAGAAACCAATGCAGAGGATCTTTGTTGTTCCTGGCCTTTTCTTCCTCTAGTAAGATATATCAGATAAGAAAATCGCAAGCTTATATTTATATATTTTTTCATCCAGATTTATATCAGGCAATGTATCAGTCCTAAATGCTCCCAGATAAGCTCGGAGATATTAGCGACTTAATTTTACCCTTTGAATATAATAAGAATTTAAATTATGAAATCTCCTTTCATTTATCACCCCATTACCATACATTGGGAGGCATTTGAAATTCATGGCAGATTCTGTCAATCCGAGTCATATCACACGTCTCTTTATATCCGAAAGCATTCCAACATGACAAGTATGTAAGTTTCCATATTCCCTTGAAAGCTGCTTTGTAAACAGATTTCATCCTTAATTTGATGAGATCAAAGATTACTTTTGCCAAATCTCACCTGTACCTTTACGTGCACGTGGAGAAGTATTCCAATCTCGTCCCTTCCATTGTATCGTGGGCTAGACTTGTGTTATTTGTTTCCTTACTGAATCTTTTCCGGAATGGATATTTTTTTTTAAGTCAAAATACGAAGTCATAAAGGGTGTCCTATTTACTATCATTATTGCATTATATTGATATTATAACAAAATTCATAGGAGTGCATACCTTAAAGAGGTCTGTTTCTTAATGATATCAATAATGTACATGTATTTAAATGTTAATATAAATTTTGATATTAGTGTGAATAATTATCAACTCTATATTGCTATGCAGGAAGAACAGTCTTAAATTTCAACTTAACTAGATAATTAATTAGGTATGTAGGTTATGTTTTATGCTATTAAGAGAGTTAAATATAAAACTAGGTTATCGGTATCAAGGAGTCCTACGAGCACGTCCCAAGCACAGCAGAGATTGTGCGAATTAATGAGGACCGGCAATAGGGTGCTGTTTACTTTGCGAAGTCCCGAAGTTAGAACAGATTATGTTCGTTTAGAACTTTGTCGCAGATAGGGGCTGTTAAGAGTTTTTACTTCATGGCCGATCGGTTGTTAGCTTAGGACGTTAACTAAACGATACAATTTATTTGGGGATGGACCTTATTTTTGTAGGGTAGCTTTTAATACAGTAGATAGGTCGTAGTGAATTTACTCACTATAATGTAATATAATTAAGCAAGTTGAATATCGCAAAAAAACAAAATATTCATCCCTCACTAGAGGCCCGTCCCGAGAGCAATGGTTACAGTGGGTTATTAATAAGAAAGTAAAAATATCTACCATTCTTCGTAACATCTTTTTTACTCCAGTATAATTTTTTTAAGAGTTTGATAAATTTCGAAATCTTTGTTAAACGTTCAATTAGATTGAATTTTAATGTGGTTTGATCTATATATCATTGTACTCTAGCTATCTTAAATGCCTGTATATTCACGCCTGTCATATTAGGCTATATCTTGTTCGCCAAAGATTCAATCCCAATATATCTACCGACCTAAAGTTTACGTGATTATTATTTGTGATTGTTAGGTGTATGGGATAACACCTAATATCAACGTGAATACGTGAATTTTTGTCGCCAAATTTAGGCTACAGCTTACAGTTTGTGACGCCTGGAACCAACCACTCCAAGAAACCTTCACCAGATAGTCCGTCCATTTGAATAATACGAGTAAACATTTATTTAAATAAATTATTTAGTGCCGTAAGGTATGATCATACTTGGATAGGACCTCCTTCTGTACCAGGTGTCGTATGAAGTGACTGAGGCACCTAAACCGCCAGATGTCGGTATATTCAAAATTGTTTAGCTCAGATGCATAGGTTGGGGACGTGCTGCAGAATTCCCGAAACAAAATTGCGTTTTGCGATTGCTGAAATGCTTGCCCAGCGCGCTAGAAAAATCCACTTTCTTGTGAAAATTCATATCCAGCAGTGGACTTCTAATGACAAACATGATGTTCGGTATTTAAAAATGATCAGTTTTCTGCTATATGTAACACACGTAATTTCAGCTAGTTATTCCAAAGTCAAGACAACGAGATGTATGAACTCATTACAAATATAATAGTATCATTTGAACTTGCATTATACAGCAGACTAAGAACGCTACATTATTTTGTATCTTGTCCCAACGTGTCACACAACAGCGGAGACTAAAAGCGACGTAACCGCTCAAAAGCGTGCCAGCCTCGCAAAATAAAAAGTTATGAAGTTTCGTCTTGGAAAATGTGAACCAGATACTTGAAGGAGGTCATTAGCGATATTGCGTTGTAACCTTTAGCTGTATAATATTTCTGAGTACAAGTGTGAGGCAGAGTAAAATAGTACCTGTCTCAGTACCAGGTGTCGTAAGAGGCGACTAAGGTACCAGAACCGACAGATGGCGATATATCCATCTGTAACAGTATAGTTCAAATACACAGGGTGGCGATTGGCAGCAGCATCCCCCTATTTTTTGGAGGCTTAGTCCAGCAGAAGACATCGAATGACCGTATTGTAGATTTATAATATTTACGCGTTTATTTCATCATCATCATAGCAGCAAACTGCCCCTGCTAGATATAGGCCAAGAAACGGGGACCTTTGCCCAAAGTTACCGCAGACGTAACTTCACGATGGGTTTTGTATTTTATTTTATATGTTACTAGCTGTGCCCGGGATTTCGTCCGCTGAAATTAGTTTTTTTAAATATCATACCTCTTTACCTCAATTTATATAAACTTTAAATGTCATGTTTATTTATATCGAATCAATGGCCTGAAAAATAAGTTTCAAGTTTCTAGCTCTAAAAATAGCGATACTTCCAAGCAAATTTTCATCCCCCCTTTCGACCCCTTACAACCCTTATAAAAAATAGCTGATATTCTTTCTAAAGGTTTAAAGATTATCTATGCCAAATTTCACCAAAATCGGTAAAGAGGTTTAAGCTGGAAAACGTAACAGATAGACAGACAGAGTTACTTTCGAATTTATAATATTAGTAGGGATAAAGTTTGGTTACAAGAATATAGCTGCTTACGTAATATATAAACGAAACCACAGCCTATAGATATACGCAAGAATTAATTATCAACATTATGTTTTAAATCTATTTTTTTACAAAAGATAGACCTAATACAAAACGTCTTCTCCATTGACACTCTCGCCTATCGCCAATAGCAATTTTCGCATTGCAGTGTTCCGGTCTGAAGGGTGAGTAAGACGGTAAATTGACTGGTTGATGTGGCATAATATCTTCAAACTATATGGTTGGCAATGCGTTAGTGATATCCTTGTGTAATTACGAGCGTTTATAGGCTGCAGTGACTCTTACTATCATGCGGCCTGTTTTCTTGTTTGCTGACTTAGCCTAATAAAAAATCAATACATATCAAGAAAATATTGTTCACACAGTATACAATAGATAGGTACCATAATAGGACTGGGCGGATTAATTCTCGAAAATTAATTGAACCGTTACATTAATGTAAAGCCTTTGGTCCTGATTAAAAAAATAAACATTCACAAAAGAAACACCTGCTTTCGGGTGCGTTCACGAGTTGTACGCGATAGAGCCAAATCCCGTGGGATTACGCTAATCTAACACTCGAGTATGCTAAAATGTTCCCGGACAATATACGGGAGAGGTTTTAATTTTTACGTAACACGGTGATAATGTAAATGTAATATTGGTACACTTGTTAAGATCTTAATTGTGTTTAAGACGATAAAATAGCCATGCCATTTAAGATGAATGAAAAATAAACATGGCCTGCTCGTTGGCGCTTTTGGTGGGTTTACTAGGCGGATCCAGAGTTCGATTCCCACTTAGTAAAACATTTATATAATGAACACTTGCATAATACAAAAACAAAAGAATTGTATACACTGTAAGTCAGACACAGGACGAACAAGTTTTTATAATAAAATAACTTTATTGACGGCATTTTAGATTATTGTTTGATGTTTTGTTTACTTTGAGGCAACTGATCTTCCAACGATTAATTATTAAATAATAAATATTTTGACTTTGACTATTGACATTATCATTATACCAAGGATTGGAAGTCCACTGCTTGATATAAGCCTCTCAAAGAAAGGTTCTTTGCCCAAAATTGCCGCGCTTCGCAAGCGTGTTGGCAGTCACAGAGCGCATCTATCGCGACCGGGATGCTGCTACCTATTCCCGCCTTGTGCATTTGAGTTGCACTGTTTCGGATGGATATACCGCCATTGGTTCTGGTAACTTAATCACCTCTTACGACACCTGGTGAAGAGGGAGGTACTATTCTATTAATTAAAACCGATATCGACATTATATTTACATTCCAGGAATAATTGTCAAGGTCAATACCTAATTTGCTTTTGTAGTCTGTATCAAAGAAAAGTCACACGTCACTGCGCTAAAGGCCCGACGAAGATTTTATCAGCTACTTTAATGGTACAGATAGGAGTCTTTTGTTGTGTCGCATATATCTCTGCCAAATGAGAAACCCGTTACGCATGCGGCACGTTCTGCGATATCTCGCACAGGGTGGGACTAAGAGATGCCATGCTAGGGATTAAACCATTCAGCGATGCATCGGTAACAGACCTTTTAGGCTCATATTAACTTTTGATATAAAAACGTCCAGTTTGCTTCTATAAGATATTCTACGAATAGTTTATTATTAGGTTTTCTTTGAGCAATGGTTTTTCCTTTATTCGTCGGTTGGTATAATTAAATTTTACATGTACTTAACTCTGTGGTAGGTCGCTTCAAAAAAAATTGTGTTACGGATACCAGACAAGAGAGGAATCACAAATATACCTCTTAAATACATATATTTAACACCCAGCTCCCAGCCTCAATACAAACACAAATATAATCGTATATATAAATGCCCTGGGTGGGTTACGAACCCACCACATTTGTCGCACAAGATAGGATCACTACCACCTGCACCATACGGCCCGTCAAATCCGATAAGTGCTATAAGTGAGATCTGCTTGGCCCCTTACCTTATGAAAAAGAATGTTAAAGGAGCATTATTTGTCCCTCTAATTTTCCTTCTTCTGCTTCTCTGTCATCTGTATGTATATTTATATATGCGTGTTTTTAATTTGGACGTGTTTACTAAGTAGGTACACCTGAAACTACCACCACATTTATTTGTTCGAAATTTTCAACACCTATGTGTGTACCTAGGCGACTCTAACGCTGGGCGTTCTTGTCTAATGATGTCTAATGCGGTTGACTGACCGCGCTGCATTGGGCGGAAGACGAAACGGAAAATATATATGTATTTAAGTAGTTTATATGTCGTTCCTATGTTGTCTGATGTCTGTAACGTGATGATGATGACATTTATGACATGACACTGCACATGTGGAGTCAGGTAAAAGTATGAGATGTTGTGGGAATTTCTTAATATTATTATTCCTAGCATCCGTAGCAATACACTAAGCACTATCGTGTCTAAATAGAAACCTGCACAATATGTCCCGAAGCCCAACTTTTATATTGCCACTAGAGACATTAACAAGAACCCCCTCCCCCTGCACCCCTCGATACCGCCCTGTTCCGCATTATAACCGCCTCAGATAAGAAAGCATTTGTCTTTGCTAACTCGTTATCTCGGTATATATGAAATGATTCGAGTGTCGAGAGCAGCTCTCAGGCCAGGTGTACTGTTTGTTTTAGCTTGAGATATATGAGGTCGTAGGTATGAGAAGCTATGTGCTGTATTCTCGGAGGTTGTGATAGATAATGTTTATCATCATTACCATCATCAAATCAGCCATTGATAGTGAATTACTGGACATAGACCTCCCCAAGAAAGGAGGAATTTTGCCCATAATTGCTGCGCTAGACAAGCGTATTTGCAATCACAGAGTGCTGCTTTCGCGACGGGGATTCTGCTGCCCATCCCCGCCGTGTGCAATTGAGCTGCGCTATTACGGGTGGATATACCGCGGCTTATTAGTAGTATTGTATATATTTTCGGTGACCTTTCACCGCCAACTGTTAGAATATTATTTCACTTATAGATAACAATAACTCTTTTGATACAATAAACAAAAAACTTTCAATAAAATGCATCTGTAAATTGAGATATAATTTCCTATCTCTCAAGTTGAATCAAACTAAACACAATTACCCCTGAGGTACCGGCAGAGTAGAATAGTACCTCACCCTGTACCAGGTGTCGTAAGAGGCGATTAAGTTACCATAACCGATAGATATCGGTATTTCCATGCAAAAAAGTCAGCTCAAATGTACACTGGTACAGGGCGGGGATAGGCAGCAGCATCCCCGTTGCGAACGCTGCGATTATCAAAATGCTTGCGTAGCGTGTAAAAATGGTCGTATTTGTTTAGTATTCTGAGCAATTCTGCTTTTAATTTTCAGGTGCTTAAGTTTTATTCTTAATTATTAATTGGACATATACTGGCATAAATATGAATTTTCTAAAATGTATTTTAGAAAAAGTACTAGGGCATAGAAAAATACGTATCGTAGCATGGAGTTTCGACAGAGTATTATAGAACCTTCTCCTTACCAGGTATCGTAAAAGGTAACTTAAACACGAGCTCCGACAGATGGCGGTATATCTATCTGAAATAACGTAGCTAAAATGCAACATGGCATTTGCAGTAGCAAACTCGATGATACGCACCGATTTAATTGCTATTTTGTCAGTGCAACGCGGCAACTGTGGGCAAAATTTTCCTTGATTATGTCCAGCAGTTGATGTTCTGCGGCCGCGTGATGATGATGAAAAATAAATTCATCACACACTCGTACATACTAATAGTATATACTTTAACCCGAATAAGGTCGCAGATTATAGGCAATCGTAAAAAGCTATCATCGTTATCATGGTTAACAGATAGTTTGAAAACAAAATTAATATTTCAAACTGGTAGGCTGTATAATCAAAAAGGGGATAATTAACAACTTTCAAATTCATTCGCGTTTCTCAGAACAACTTTCCTTTAACAGATTTTCCGTTAAACAAATTGTTTCTTAATTAACAATTAACGGTGAAATACATTTTTGCCGTTTAATAAACACGAAATGTTTTATAGTTATATATTTAATTTGCTCATATTTTAACTAGTTGTCTTTCGCTGTCAAGAGCAGACAGGTTGTTGAAAACCCCTGAAAGTCTTCAATAGGATGGTTTGAACGCGGCTTACAACCATTTTAGTCCTAAAAATTAATTTATTTAAGTGAATGTATGGGCTTATGGGCAAGCATGGTGGAAATGACAAATGCCTAACATAAAATAAGTTATTAATTTTGACATTGTCCATCATTAGTCCGAATTATATAAAAAATTCAACAATTTATTTATTTATTTTACTTTATAGCACAAAATGTTACAAAATGTACAAATGGCAGACTTAGCCAGATGGCATTATCTCCCAGTCAACCATTACACAAAACAGAAAAATATATAGATATAGTGGTGCAGACAATATTATTGTTATTATTATATATACAAAATAGATAAACGTGGCATACATATTTGTATAAATAAACTCAATAAATGCATATGATATAAATATATATATATGTAAAATAACGTACATCAGAAGTAGGATTATAAAGTTAGAGAAGCAACCAGTAAATAAAGTACGGAGACAGCGTTGCAGGATAAATTTGTTTAGGGATTGCTTAATATTTAACGGAAGCTCGTTCCAGAGTCGTATAGCTGTCACTGTAAAAGAGTTTATCAAAAAACTAGAGTGATGAGAAGGAGTTAAGCGCGAGAGAGTATTAGAAGAACGGAGATTATGTTCGTTAGAGGAAGATAGGATTTGGAATCTGTCCTTTGAGTAAATTGGTGCGTGCGGATCAAAAAGTATTGAAAATAGTATGGTTAGAATTCGAATTTTGCGACGTTCACGAATAAGAAGCCAACCGAGAAGAGAACGGTAATGGCAAATATGATCATATTTACGCAAACCGAAAATGAAACAAAGACAGTTGTTTAATAGACGATCCAATTTATTAAAGAGTTCTTGAGAGATATTAGTGCAGCACACGTCACCATAGTCAATTATGGGTAAAGCCAAGGATTGAATAAGAAGGGATTAAATAAGAACTACTATTGAAGATTTGATTCCAGAAATTCACGATACTATTAATAGTCAACTATTTCAAGCCTTATTATTTTATCTATATTGATTTGACAGTTATTTAGCATTCATACAATAAAATATTTGTTTCCGTTACAGTTCACTTCCTTTAAAAGGGATTTACGCTTATAATTGCCCGCAGGCGTAATGGCAATCGTAAAGCGTAGCTTCGTTGCAGAAATGCTGCTATTAATATTTTTTTAGTCCAAGTCAACAAACAAACATAAATTCCGCGTAATAATAAGCGTCATAGCAGCATACAAACACTTTTAATATCACAAGGATATTGCTAACTAGTTGCCAACCTTACAGCCATACATTGCAACCCATTAATTAAAAATTTTAATCAATATTAAAAATATATAATTCATTGACGTTTGCTTTAGACTTTGTGTGTTTAATTTATAGCATACAAGACTATACCTCGCATTTCCATTAGGAATTATTTAGAAAAATACAATCTTAATTCCATGAACTCACGTTTAAGTTCATTTACACATATCAGATGTCGCAAAGGGGGCTAAAGATCCGGAATGAACAGCATAATTGCGGAGCAGTTTACACAAGGTAGACTTCATATAAATGTCGGTCGCATTAGTACCTGACTCCCTCCTATTTCCACTGCCAAGTAGCAGTGTTCGCGTTAGTTTTGGTTTGAAGGGTAAGAGCGCCAGTGAAATTACTGGAAAATGTGATAAAGATCTTATTGTGATATTTCGAGCGTCTCTAAGCTGCATTGCGCTTATTACAACCCGGACTGTACAGTTGTTTGTGACCTGGCCTGATAAAAAATTAAAACATGTGCTATATGCATTGGCTATTGTCACTATAACATGATTATGATATCCTTGTGCTATTACGTGCGTCCTAAGGCTGCTGTGACGCTTACTGTACGCATGTGTGTTGACCTGGTCTTAAACGAAAGAAAGGGATAGGTATCCAATGTCATATCATCAGCAGCCGTAGAACGTCCACTTAGATGAGGATACTTTTCATCAGCAACAAAGGTCGATCGAAATCCTCGAGAAAGAAGAATTTGCCCATAATTACTGCCCTGGGTAGGGTTAGTAAACGCAAAGTGTAACTTCACGACGAGATGCTGCTGCTTTTTCAGTTAATATGAGCTATGCCGTTTTGGGTGCATAAACCGATAACTATTGGGTCCGATACCGCAATCACCTCTTACAATACAGATTTTTTTTTACCTACAGAGGTGAATGAAGTGTTCAAAAGGAAGATGTTTCAAATAGCAATTCCGGGTTTGTCGAGCAGCAGCACCCTTTTCTCGAAGCTACTGTGTGCTACGCTAGCATTTATAAACAAACTAAGATAAAGTTTCTCGAGAAGACTTCTTATTAATTGGTATCATACGCAGATATGACTGTTAAATTGAAAGGTTTCGGCTATACCAAGAAATCTCCGTTTACTGAAAGAGCTCTGCAGATGTAGACCTGATGAAAACGAAAACTACATTTTCAAGATTACAAAGAAAAACGCCTTTTATACTTTCCTTCTTTTCAATCACCATCTTTTTCGTCTTACTTACATTTACATACCTTTCAGTAGTTTCAAAGTACAGTACAAGTATCGCTTATAACGCAGAGTGGGAACATCAAAGTACCCGGGTTCAATTCTACCTTTGAGTTCGTCAAACTAACTTTCCCCATTCCTGAAGTGCCATAATATTAGATTCTCATTCTTGGGTCCAAATGACTTTGTCTCAGATTTATTCACTAATTATCTCCACACGGCCAATCTATTATAATGTGGTTTGCAAGTTTTAACAAGCTGAGATTTCAAAGTTCAGTTTAATCCTTGACACGATTCGTAAAACGATTTCTTGGAACGTATTATCTGAAACCGATTATGTCGCCTCAAAAACAACTTAAGCAAACCGCGTTTAAATGAAAAATAAATATTTTTTTAACCGAATAGCGAAATCATTTTGTTGTATATTCTGTAGAATTGAATGAATTAAGTAATAATAATAAATTTACAAAATATCTCATACATTATTTTTTATTCATCATATCAGCCATTAAAATTCCACTGCTGTACATAAGCCCCTCTAACTCTTCTAATCTTCAGTACTATATTGTATGAATATTTTTATTGTAATTTTTTTTAAAAGATCGGTTGTCGCATAATCTGTTTATTTATTTAATTTACTTACTAATGATTGTTTACACTTTTATTTAAAAATAAATATTACACTGTACAACAAGGTCTCTGAAACACTTATCGGTGAGTATATTTTAGGCAAAATGCCTTCTAAATGCGAGCTACAAACTTAAAAAATCTTATATTTAACTTGCGCACTTAATATTAGGGATATAGATTCTTAAAGTGTTATGTATATAATGACTACTTAGACAAGTGATTTCATTTTAAATATTGATAAAAAAAAATAGCATCCATTTAAATTTCGAACTGTTGGATGCAGTAATTATAAACGTCACACAATCTGACATAACATCTATGGATTGACGTCGAGAATGACAGCCGTAAGGTAAAATTGACACTTAGAAATAAAATGTGAATACATAATATAAATCGTTTAAATGTAAAGAGGTTTCTAATATGTACTATCTATTATATTTAAAACAAATCCTAAGCGTTCGTAAAATCGATGTTATTCACTTATTGAAGACGGCGATCAGTCAATAAATAGAAGATAAGCATATGCGGAGATGTGCGGATAATTAGTTTACCTGTGAACGGCGGAGCCGTGAAAAATCCGCTTAGATCCAAACCTGCAGGGTCGACCGCGTTTCGTATATACAATTGAGCACAGCGCCGCTCTATATAGAGCGGCCTCGTCTAACCCTCCAGAGGTGCTGGAATTAACTAAGTAGTCTAGAATTAGATACTATTTTTTATATGTTGAAGTCAGCAAATGAGATTACGATCCGCTTGATCTTAAACGTGACCGCAGCCTATAGACACTCATCTTTTAACAAAGATATCACTAGCGTGTCGCCAACCTAGTGAACTGAAGATACTATGGCACATTACCCAGTAATTTCACAGCTTCTTCAAAGCGTAACACAGCAATGCGAATACTGCTATTTGGTGGTAGAAATATATGAGAGTGAGGTACCAACACAGACAACTTTTGTGAAAGAACTCTTGTAAAGTTCTCTGAAAAAGACCCTGAAAAATATATTGCTAGATTTTCCGTCATCATCAGATATGCTCCATATTAATAATATTAATAATGATAACTTTATTCAACAACAAAAGGAAACTTAAACTAAAATACACTTTGATACTTAAGTACCTAAACTAGGTCTAGCCTATTCTTGTAGGCTCCTATGCTCTATAGTATATGGTCTAATATAATACAAGGTTTGTTAATACAACATATTATTTACGCATATATTACAATAATATATAGAATATGAAGCTGTACTGTGTTAATACAATATATATAAACAATAATAGTAACAATAAATATAGTCCAGTCTAGCATAATATTGTTAGCAATTCCTCTGTCTTGTTGTAGTCCAATGCCAAGAGAGCCATATTGAATATATAGTATCATTTATTAGTCCATATTTATTTAGTTTCGATTGTTGTAATTGTGTCTTATTTGTATGAATGAGTTTGCCTTTGTCTCTTTGCAAGATTCTACATTCTAGAAACAATGTTTGAGAAATCTTTTTTTTTTTATTAACTATTTAAGATATTATTATTATACGTGGTATATTTATTACTACGCTTAAACACATTCGCGTCACAATTGTGAATGATCTGAAAAAAAATCTGATTTATCGGCGTAAGTCCGTTTTCCAATTTAATATAATTAACTGATTATGTTAGAGGTTCTATGCATTGAAAATGCTAGAATAATATTGACTTGAAGAAAATTCAATTAGGCTCTAGGTGGGAATCAATTTAAATTACAATAAAATTACTTACAACATTGAAGAGATGGCGTTGGTTTTTTTTGGTGTTCTAGGCAAACAGGAAACTAGATAAAATTCGACGTGTCTGCAAAGGTCTCGATAGTTTAATGTTATATTGTATTAGTATCGTCCGTCCTCCGAGCCTGTGGTTAGGTTATTTTTTCTAGTAAATCATAATTAAAACCACTGGTTTGTGCATGACGCAGGCCGCATACAATCAGTCAATCAAATCAATGGACATTTTGCGGCTTATACAATGGTAATGAAATATTAAACACAGATGATTTTGAAGTTTACTAATATACCAAATTAATCTATGTCTATTTTGGCAGCTAATCAGCAGTTCAGTAAGTTACTGTCGCAGTCTACTCTCAACTAACAATTATGTATGAAGTTTTAAATGCTTATGAAATAATTAAGGAAGGTTGCGTGTGGGATGTAGGGAATAAAATAGACATGATATAATAATAAATTCCCACAACATCTCTTATTTTGACCATACACCGTGGTAAGTCGCTCAAAGCACTTGTGTTACGGACGCCAGACAATAGAGTAGTAAAATACATATATTTAACGCCCAAACACAGAACTAACACAGAGATCATATAAATATTTGCTCTGGATGAGAATCGAACCTACTACCCTTGGTGCACAAAATAGGATCACTACCATCTGCGCCATAGATATAGTTACTTAGATCACAAATCTGAGGATATTTGCGATGTTCCAAACATTATTGTAGTTCGTATATTCCATTCTGAATTGTTCCAACATGTGTCAACATTAAATAGTGGTATAGCAATAATAAATGCTCACATTTACTTTTAATTTTGGCCGTGCAATACAAGCAGAGTAGAATAGTGCCTCTATCTGTACCAGGTATCGTATAAGGCGACTGAAATACTGGGACCGACACATAGCGGCATGTCCACCCAGAACAGCGTATCTCAAATGAAACAGAACGTAGATAAGCGTTGCTACCCGCTTTTCAATACTCAAACATTATCGGACCGGCAGCGCTTTGCGTTTTCAGTTACATATTTCCTTTCTCCATGACAATGTGAGAATATAATACAATTAAACGCACTGGGCGGGGATGGGCAGCAGCATCTCCGTTGCAAAAGCTGCGCTATGCGATTGCCAACACACTTGCCCAGCGCGGCAATTATGGGCAAAATTCCCCCTTTTTTGGAGACCTTCCCAAAAAATTGGGATTTTTTTCTAGCAGTGGACTTCCAATTGCTGGTATGATGATGATGAATTATATTTTGAGTTGATTCTTTACAAACGTACAAAAATACAAATTTTGCTTGCATATTTTTATTTTAGGTAGGTGTTTTTTTTAATTTTATAATTAGTTAGTAAATTTGGTAAAGGCGTAGCTTTTCAACGGCAAAAGAACTTTTGAAATCGGAACTGTTAATTCTGAGTTTGTCTGTTACACACAAATCTTTTCCTTTTATAATAATAATGCAGATAAAACAAGTTGAAATTACAAATTCGCTTTCTTATCAAGAATTTAAAGTGCTTATTCTACGAAAATGTGGACTGAAGTAGCGATAATAAGTCAAGCATTTACTCCCGAGTCAACAAAAGTTTCATTCACTGTATTGTATTTCGCTTTACTGAACCTTAAGAGACGGGTCCATTTTTAAAATACTGCACCTAGCATTTCTAAAAGGTTAGGTAGCAACAAGAATGTTATAGGTTGAGATGGTCCGCTTAATTGGATTGTGGCCATGTTGACGGTGCGCACGTCATCTGCAAAATACTAATTTAAACTTTTACAGTGTACATACTTATATTAGTATATATACATATATATATATATAGTGACTATTAGCTTTTTATTATTTTGATTTATATAGTTTTGATTGGTATGAATTTATTTTGTGCCTGCTTGACCTTATATACCTTGACCTTAATAATAATAATAAATAAAAATAAATTGATCTATGAATAATTTGCACATTGCCTAGATAAATATATCGGTTTATGCTTGAACAAAAGTCAATGTAACCATGTCTAATTATTATTCGTAGCACCATAAAAATAAACTAACTCTTAAACAAACAAAAAAAAAACAAAAAACCGTAAGATAATTCTTTTTTTTGTTACTTATGTAAGGGAACTCTAGTAGCGTTGTATTTGCGGTGTGTGGACTATCTGTAAGTGTTGTATTTGTGGATCAAGCTAATAGTTGAACCAGAGTAAATCAAAAATGTACGGTATCCCAACATTACCATCCCCACCCAGTATTTGCATACGTGAGAAAATCGTGAAAGTGGTTCAGTTCTTATGTGGTTTTTAAGTTTATCAGCCTCTGCTGGTAATAGGTCATAAAGGGTTCCCAGTAAAGATTCCAGTATCTCACATGTTTAGTAATTTATTATATATATATATATATATATTATTATTATTATTATATATACATATATATACATATATGTGATGTATAGATATATACACATCTGTATATTGTAATTGCTTTAAAAGAAAAAAATCATGTTCATATTTTTATTTTTTCTACTCAATTGTTATGTATTCTGCTCTCTTACTTCATGCTTCATCCCTTGCGACCTATAATTTATATTTTAATTTGTTGCTATAGTTTTATAATTCATTGACAAAATAATAAGACCCCTTCGAATATATGGAGAAGACTGTAAGAATAAATACCTATAAAACTGCCAAATCTGTCGTGTTAAGCTACATAACTTATACCGAGAGTTGATAAATCAAACATTTTTACTATTTTTTCTATAATATTTTTTTTGAGTTTCCGTATGTTCCTTACGTACATTAGCTCAAATTTAAATTCATATATATTTGTTTATACACTTCTAAGCGTAACATAAGATGCCTTGAAAAATTTGCTGTCAGCGATGTAGCCACTTATTGTGTTAATTTATGTTATTGGCCGTCGGGTGAGGGGAGGGGCGAATTAGAATAGTACCTCCCCCTCTGTACCAGATGTTGAAAGAGGCGATTAAGGTACCAAAACTGTCAGATGGCGGTATATCCATTCAAAACAGTGCAGTTTTAATGCACAGTGCAGCTTTAATTCCCATGGATGGGCAGCAAAATCACCGTCATGAAAGCTATGCTCTGCAATTACCAACGAAAGATGAGCTTCCGTTGGTCCAAAATCGTAAGCTGTCACTGTAAAAGAGTTTGTCATAAAAGTAAGAGTGATGAGAGGGAGTTAAGAACGGGAGAGTATTAGAAGAACGGAGATTACGTTCGTGAGAGGAAGTATTGTGAAGTTCTGTTAGTTTTTTTATGTATAAATTGGATATCTTATTGTATTTATTCTAACAATTATATGTATAGAAACCAGTAATGTAACATTAATTACTTTGTTTTAAAGCCGTTTAAAAGTTAATTTAAGTGTTTGGGAAGGTTTGAGTTAAGCAAGTAAGTTTGATTATACGAATCTGTATATCAACATTCTATCAGCCATATTGGAAGTTAGTTGCTGGAAATAAGGCTCCCCTATTTCTGGAGAATTTTGTCCATAAATGCCACGCTGGGAAAACGTGTTAGCAATCGCAGAGCGCAGCTTTTTACGACGGGTATGCTGCTGCCCATTCCCCCTTTTACAATTGAGCTACACTGCTTACAATGGATATACCGCCATCTGTCGGTACTGGTACCTTAATCGCCTCTTACAACACTTGGTACAGGGGGAAGTAATATTCTACTACACGGCTCAATCTGTATATATTTTCCATTTATTATTTTATCAAACAGCAAACAAAATTATAAACGTGTTTCTTAGAATTTGTATCATTTTTTTAAATACAACTCATCATGCCTCAGAATATATAAGAAGCTTTAATTTATATAAATCCTGTCAGCCATACTTGACTCTATAAATAGCCTATAATCTCTACATAGACGAAATCAGCTGTTATTAAGTCATTGTATATTCAATTAATTGTGATTATTTGAACATATATAGAACATCAAATCAAATTGTGTATAATACTAATACTCTTTGTTGTATACAAAAAATAAATATAATGAGAAGAAAAGAATAAAAAATGATAAGTTATAATACAATTGGCGACCTTACCGCTCAGGGCAATCTCTACCAGGCAACTTTGGACAGAAATAGACGAAGAAAATATGATAAAGCAGTTGTACTAATAATTTATTTATAAAAAGAAGTTAAAGTAAATTAAATAATAATACTGTATATAACATAACAATAAAAGTACATACCAATAAATAAATACAATTAATATTTTTACAAAACAAAGACATGTATATTGAAACGTTACTGTGACAGGAAATGTTCTTTCACCATCCACTTAAATGTAGCAATAGACTGCGCACGCCTGAATATGTACGCGGAACAAATTGTGGTATGCTGGTCGACCAATTTACCGTGGCGAGGTATGCTCGGACGGTATTCCGAAACCGGGCAGTTACGTCTGTAGCCTGTGATTTGCGGAAACTTGGCGTCTTAGACTTGCGAACCCTCAATCGCGTCCGCTCACTGACATTAGAATGCAGTTAAGATTTCAGAAGGAGCATCGGTATTTTATTGGGGTACGAAAGAATTAGTTCCATTGAAGTAGTTTATTGCAATTTGACGGTAGTTGAATTGACTCTTATTAAAACACTGGTTAACAACAAAATTAGCTAACGGGCATAGTAGAATAGAACTTCTCCCTGTACTAGCTGTCATAGGAGGTGACTGAAGTATCAGAACCTGAAGATGGCGGTATACCCATCCGAAATATTTCAGCTCATATGCACAGGGCGGGAATGGGCATCAGCATCTCCATCGCGAAAGCTGTGCTCTGCAGTTGCCAATACCAATTTTACCAGCGTGACAATTATGGGCAAACTTCCTATTTCTTGGGGAGGCCTACAGCAGTGGACTTTAAATGGCTTCCAATGGCTGATGTGATGAACAAAAAAAAATGACATTCGATGTTTCAACCTCCACATTTTTTTAACGTTTGTACATTTATAGAATCACCCCGCGGTTTCACGTTGAATGGTATAACATTTATACTATCTTTACACCCTCTTTAACCCTCTGCGATAATTTATGAAATTATATTGTAGACATGTTTCATCACTTTCAATGAAGAATCTTAACTGAATTTCATTTGAACTAATTCTAAAACAGCAATGTTTTATACTTGTTTTGCATCCCCCTTTTACACCCCTAGGGGGTAAAATCATTATGAAAAGAAATCATGTGCAATATGTAAAGTTTCTAACACTTATAGTTTAGGCCCTGCGTTGATATACGAAACAATTAGCAAAATTTGATAATCGTATCTGATTTTCAAGTAATTCGGTAACGTTTATTTTTAAATAGTTATTTTATAACATTTTTGTAAATATCTTATTATAACTTAAGTAACTCAAAAAGTAGAGCTGATTTGTTTATGTCACTACATAGTATAGAACAAAGTCACTTCCAGATGTCTGTCTGTCCCTGTGTACGCTTAGATCTCTAAAACTAAACAACTAATTGTGATGTGGTTTTTTGAAAGGTACAATAATTCTAAAGGAAAGTTTATATACATGCATAATAAATTAGAGAAATATATATAGTTTTAGGAGTATCTAATGTGATATCATAAATAAACACTTTTTTAATTACAATTGCTGGCTGAATGGATAAATCAAAATAATTTACTACAGTAATTTAAACTCCTTAAAAAAGTTTTCGGTGGTATCAATCTCTTAGGGAAACATAAAAAAAGCATTTTTTCTTCATTGCATTCACAGTAATATAAAAATATATAACAATCATTTAAAATTTAAGTCACTTTAAAACTTAAGTACTTAACTTTAAGTCGCTTTAAGTACTTGTGTTACTGACAACAGACAACAGAAGAATCTCAATGTTCTAGTTCAATATATATCACATTCAGACATAGAACAAATATAAATATTTATCATATCAATATTTGTCCTGGGAGCGGATCGAAATCACGACAACCTTTGCTGCACAATATAGGACTACTACCATCTGCTCCTATCTGCTATTCTATCTATGCAATGATAATTACTATCATTATTGGCATAGATATATTGTTTACTATTCTAATGCATGCCAGAAAAAAAAATGTCTTGAAAATTACGATTAAAATATCAAAACAATACATAAATCAAACATCAAGTAAAGTTCAAGGTAACTCACAATCACCTTAACCTATAATTGTTACAGTTTGTTTATCGAACAATCAAATAGGAATTATTTTACTATTACTTCCAAGCGATTTTGTCGATGTTCCATCCGATTAATATATTTTTCCTTCCACCCATCATAGGTTTTTCAATAACTGTGGTAATATAAATGAAATAAATAAACTCTTACAACATCTCATACATTATGACCTGACTCCGACATCAGACAACAGAAAAATTACAAATATACTACATAAATACACACACCGGCACATTTAGGGGAACACAAAAAAAATGTGGATTTTTTCAATGAATTTTTTAAAAATATTTTTTTGGTCTTCAGCAACACATCACATTGCCTTAAAATAACTAAATTAAATCAAAATAAGCTACTAATTACCCGGTTTCAAATGAAATAAACGTTAATTACGATAATTAGTAAAATAAGGCACTAGGAGTGTGAGATTTCAAATCGATTTTTTTACAAGAATAACACAAAAGTCATAAAATTAATAGCGTGTGTTGTGTATATATATCTAACACCCAAACACAGAACAAACACAAATATCATCATATAAATATTTGCTCGACCTTTGGCGCACGAGATGAAATTGCGGGGAGTTGCTAGTATGGCTTATAATTGGAACGCATGCCAGGCATAGTAAGTGAATTAAGAACAACACGGGTCGTTGAGTCGATCCTCAACCAGATTTAATATTTATATTACGATATTTTTGTTTTTTCCTGTGTCTAGGTGTTTATAATATGAAATTAAGTATTATATTTCTGACTCCTCTGTTTTCTGATGTCTGTAACACAAGTGATTTAAGCGACTACGTAGCCAGGCCATGAGATGTAGTCTGAATATATATATAAAAAAAAATGTGACACTATCTGGTAATTCAGTTTTGCAATAAATAGAAACATATCAACTATCTGATATTGTTATTTACCACCAGTAATAGTGGAGTAAGCCATGAGATACCGGCTTAGTAGAAGAGTACCTCCCCCTACACCAGGTGTTGTAAGAGGCGACTAAGGTACCTAAACCGGCAGATGGCGGTATATCCATCCAATACAGTGCAGCTTTAATGTACAGGGTGGGGATCGGCAGCAGAATCACCGTCACGAAAGCTATGCTCTGCTGTTGCCAACACGCTTGCCCAGCGCGGTAATTTTGAGCAACTTTTCCCCTTACTTGGGGAGGCCTATGTCCAGAAGTGGGCTTTCAATGGCTGGTGATGAATAGTGGTTGCAAATGAAAAATAATACACAAATAATTTTGTACGGGCGTATTGTTAGTGGAGCAACATTTAAGTGGCATCCAATCGTCCCGAGGCCGTAATGAAAACGCAATGTAATTCGAGTCTTTTGTTGACCGGATTTTGATTCATGTCCAATGAGCGACGCAAGGGGTTCCTGGAAAAACGGGCCCAACTTACAGATTCAAGTTTCCGAGATGTCGACAAATTGGATCTTGTTATGAAGTGCCGTAACAAGCGAACTCAGGACTTTGGGGGCAGGTGCTCGACTAAACTATCACATTTAGAATAACGTGCGTGTTGGGAATAAATTCGTAGGAACAACTGGGAAACTTGCGTCGCGGGTTTGCCAAATTCGAAGAGGTTTGTCTTTTTGGAGTTTGACAAAATTTTATAGCATGTATTCTTATCTCAAACTAGCACCCTTCGTTTGGAACATCTTTGGAATTTTTCTGACTTCTACGTTTGGTGTGATGGTATGTTGATATTTTATAACATACGTAATTTAAATATAACACCATACATCACGCCTGTGTCCGATCGGGGTAGGCAGAGACCATGAATCTCCACTTGCGGTTCTCCACGGTTTTGGCGTACAACTCTCACTTCCTTTACTCGCATTAGTCCTTTCATACACGCTCGTTTATTCTTGATATTTTTGACCTGATTTTGCTTTAAAAGATCTTCTACTTGGGTAAAGTATGTTTAATTAGGTCGTCTTTTAACAACTCTTTCATTCATTTCTACTCTATATATTTGTGCAGTCATTCTACTTTCATTCATCCTTTTTACATGTTCAAAATATCTGTACATTATTTTCTCTATGGTTATCGTAATATATTTTTCACACCACACCGATCTCTTATCATATATATGATAAGAGATCGGTGTGACGGTGAGACCTTCTTTCGGGGACAATGATCGTGAAAGTCCTCCAATTTATTCCGCTGTCCTCAACAATTTATCAATATGATATAGTTTAGGGGAAATAATCGCTCATAACGTAAATGTTGTCCTTTTTTGCTGATAGCATGATCAATCGTCTAACTTCTGTGCTGACGTAAAATTAATCAGTAGACTTCATTATATATTTTTTGATATAATAAGACGTGCCATGTCAAAATTATTAACTACTAGCGATGCCCGGTGGTTTCATCTCCGTTATATTATCTTTTTTCAACTAACATTGCACTCCCCTTTTTTGTACCTCAAGGGATTATTTCCGAAATGATATTTTATATGTGTACCGTGACTCTCAATGAATATCCTTCATACCGAATATAAATAACTTCAAAAACAGCGAAGGTTCACACAAACATTGTATTTTTAGAATACCTTTTGTTAGTAGTCCCTTACGTTACTATTCCTACGTAGAAAGGAAAACAGGAACCCTTGTGCAAAATCTCAAGTTTTTAACCGTTATATATAGTTCCCAGTGTTGATTTGCCAGTCAGACAGATTATACTTTTATATATATATATATAGATACTATTTATGTACGATGTTTCATCAGATTCAGATTAGAAATATTGATATGATGATATTTGTGTTTGTTCTACGCCTGGGTGTTAAATATACGAGTATGTATTCAAGTAGTATATATACCACGGATTTAGATTTAGATATATATATACATTACGTTATGACTAATAAGCGCGGACTATTAAATCCTATAATATGGCAAAAACGGGCAAACGTTTCCTATTAATAAGAATCGACCCAACGTTATCGACATCAGAGATAATTAAAATATAAATTTAACATGATATTAAATCAATAATTTTTTTTAAGTAGACCCATTACAAGAATTCGAATCGTCAAAAAATAGAGCAATTTGAATTTAGAAATAAGAAGTACTAAATTGAATTAAATTCATAATACTGATGACCCCGATGACCCGACGGGATCATTAAACAAAATTAGGTCTAATTTATACTAGTTAGCTGGCATCAGACGGGTCTTAAAACTAAGTTTAAAGCTGGTTCGTCACACGAGCCACCAGAAAGGAACCTACAAGGACAACTGGTGGTGATAAAGGCTCCATTAATACTAAATAGTAAGTGTTAATGGTACCCCTAACGTCTTCGGTGCTAATAAACCATTGTCTTAAAGCTAGTTTAGAACA
>JACJUM010002525.1:1107534-1139049 GCA_020976665.1 Heortia vitessoides | reverse complement strand
TTTTTTTTTAGACTAAATCGACAAACAAGCTAGTCCGCGTGATACTAAGTATCACTGCAGCCCTCGTAATATCACCAGTGTGCGTAATATCACCAGCGCGTTGCCAACCTTGTGATTTGAAGATATTATGTTACATTACGCAGTAATTTCACTGCCTCTCTGGAACTGGAACACAGCAATGTGAAACTGCTATTTGGCGGTAGAAACAAGTGAGACTGAGGTACCAAAGCAGATGACCTTTATATAAGGTCTACTTTATACAAAGGTACTGGTGCTGGAGTAAATTTACACTTGTTCCTAGTAGACCTCCTAAGTAAGCATCCGAATCGACTCACCAGTTTGTTGTATGACAAGATACAATTTCGTATTTATTCACAATATTTGTATAGATTTTACCAAAAGTCTAAATAATTATCTGCTTATGCTGAAGCAACACGAACATCACCAAACCTTTTGGCTCATCCCACGTTAACCTTTCCCGTCGGGACTAAGCAACATGCAAATGCTAAATTCCATCAATCAACCGAACCAAGCGCGTCCATGATTGATCGATCTCCATTCACGCAGCAAAAAGATAACTCGCCCACCATTCGGGTACAAAAAAAAATGAACTGCTGACACAAAACAATTTTTGTAAACAAATTTGCAAACAGCGACGTTTTTTGATAATTCCACTAATGGGACTATGATGACTGCTAAAAACGTCTATACGGCAACTCTGCGAATGATAACTTTAATGGCTGGGATACAAATTGTCCCTGGTGTTTATTTTATTTCGCGTAAATTTTTACGAAATTGCGTAGGTAAGACTATATTATAGATATCTTATATATATGACTGCTTTTATATCGCTTAGTATAGTGAAGACATAGTGTTGAAAGTACTAGTACTAGACTAGTGCTTGCAACACTATGTCTAAAGTCAATGGTAAAGAAAATTTAAAGAATCAGCATTCATGTACACGCTATTTGTTTATTTAACAAAGTTTTTTTGAAAGTAATTGTTCCCTTGATTGAGGCTATTGACATTAAAAAGCAATCAACTCACTAATGATGCCGCATTAGTACATGTTGAACTCAGTTAATTACTGTCAGATAACAATAGACAGTCAACATTCTGCATAGGACCAAAAAAATCATTTATAACAACATTACTCTATGACACAACATGTTTCAATTAACCGATGGTAAATCAAATCTAAACAATAATGAACAGAAAACTTGAGAAGATGCTACAGAATAAAATAGTATGTCTTCAGTGAAGTATCATAATAGGCGATTAAGGTTATGACAGATCGTACTACATCCATCCGAAATAACTTAGTGCAGTCCCATTGGGTATAGGTAGGCAGCAGAATCTATCTTGCAAAGCTACATTCTTGGATGCCAAGACGACAGATCCATTCAATACGATCGGAAAAGTGTACGTGATGTATTTTCGTACAAACATTAAATAAACAGCATCCATCAGACTTCAGAAAATAAATCACTTAATCATTATCATCAATACATATGTCTGTAACAAAAATACTTTAAGCGGACTAATCTCAGAATTCGTTTTCATGTGAAATTTTATAAATTTTTTGTTAAAAAAAACAGAATTATTTCATAATAGTTTGTCGCACACTAAGCGTAACATAAGACTGCATTCTTCGTAAAGCGCGCTCGTCACGCCACCAACATACATCACGTCACGTTTATCTGTTGGGAACGGCACATCAGTCATGCTTGCGCCTGCCCGCTGATTGATGGCTTACCCGGTATTCGTAATATCGTGTTGTTGTTGACTCTACTGTGACGTGTGGATCAGCCGAGAAACATTTTATTGTTGTATATGATTCATTTGATGTTTGCATGCACTTATTTATTAATCTTGAACAACAACACCGCCGTATTGTTTAAGGTCAATAATAGCGAATCAAATTTAGAAAGGCGATGATACATGGTGTACCGGTTGAGTACTACCTTTCTCTACCGTAAAAAAGGCGTCGTAAGAGGTGACTCAGGTACCAGAAGTTATAGGTAGCTGTACCCACCCGAATCTCACCCATCACGTTATCGCAGCATATATATATATAAAGTTGTTCGTTATCAATGACGTATGTAATGTAACACTACATTAATACACTTTGTGCTGCAATATAACTCGCAGTTTACTAGTGAAACAACGAGCCGACGAAAGTAAACCACACATAGTTACCAGAGAATTTATGTCACCAGCCGCGGCTATGAATAACAAATAAATTTTAGGGAAGCCATATTTCCCGCTCGGATTCACAAATCCGGATTTTAACCTGCATTGCTGCATGTGATTTTTAATTTAAAAAGGCGGCACTAAAGGAGATTAATTGAATCTGGTAATAAAATTTGCTCTAAATGTTTGCGTACGTAAAAATGCAAAAATAATTGTATGTTTATAGTGATATATATTTTTGATTAATGTTGGGGAAGTTGCGTTGAGGAGGTATGCAGTAATTGCATGAAAATTTTTCTTTCATGAGCAGTCTTTATATTGCTAGATTTTCTATTTCATCATATCAGGAATTGTAAGTCCACTGAGAAAGGGGCAACATAGCCCAAAATTGCCGCGCTGGGCAAGCGTGTTGGCAATAGCAGAGCGTAGCTTTCCCGATAGAGATGCTAGTGCCCATCCTTGCCCTGTGCATTTAAGCTACACTGATTTGGTTTGATATACCAATATCCACCGGTTCTGGTACCTTTGTCGATTCTTACGACACCTGAAGCAGAGGGAGGTACTATTCTTCTCTCTCGGTACCTAATGGCTCACTTTCTACTTACTATGACAATAATCATTAATATGTTGAAGAATATTGCACTTGCATATTTAGTTGGTTCTATAATTTTAACACACATAGCAAATAATTTAATTAAATAGTGTATTCATATTTAAATGTTATTCATGATCTTTTAACTGTTAATACAATTTCTTTTATTTCCTTGAACTGTATTATTTTATTTTATTTATTAATATTTTAGTGATTTTGGTGTACCATTAAAAACTTATACTTACAACGAGCATTTGCGATTACATTACTTAGTTTCTTTGAAGTTAAATAAAAATTTGGGTAAATTGACATAGACGTTATGCCTAGATTAAATCAATAAATCTTAAACTTGACCTTTAATATGTTGTCACTGCTCTGTTGATTTATCCCAGTCACTTTATTAATAAACAAAAACAAACCATCTCACAATCTGGTTCTATTCGACAGACGCAGGCCAATTAAGTCAACAGGCTTTGACAGACTCGGGGATTATCTAGATAAGTCTTGGTTTTAGACGTTGTTTTGTTTACTAAGGATCCAACTGATCGAAATTTGTGTTGAACCTTTTATATTTAATGTTAGATCTTTTCCATGGATTTCCAACCTTATGTATAAGACCATAAAGTTGATATTATGGTAATACATTTTAACCGAGAGTGTTTTGTTTTTTTAAATTATAATTGTCCAGTAGTGTGTAATTAAGGAAGGGATTAATGTAAGGTTATTGTTTTTGTGCAATTATTATTTTGCACTAGCTTTCAACCCGTGACTTTGTCCGCAAAGTCTTTGCTTTATATTTTACTAGCAGCAAAAAGGCAAAGAGAATATGACAACGATATTGTAAAAGAGATAGTACCGGTTCCTTAAAAAATCAAAGCCAGAATGATCGCATGTGAACACGTTCTTGGAATAGAACAGTAGTATGTGTTATACCTGACTTTATCAATGAGCTATTTGCCAAATCTCATCTAGATTTATTCAGCTGTTTCAGCGTAACAAA
The DNA here is from genome assembly GCA_020976665.1 of Heortia vitessoides. Lineage (NCBI taxonomy): Eukaryota > Metazoa > Arthropoda > Insecta > Lepidoptera > Crambidae > Heortia > Heortia vitessoides. Next base: position 1,135,264 of record JACJUM010002525.1, on the reverse strand, counting down.
ATAACAATTTATAGAAGCATCCATCAAAACACACTTTCGCGTTTTATTATTAGTAGATTTTGAAATTATTTCAGATATATTTTTGAATACGAAGCTATTCAAAAACATAAAAAGCTATCTAATAACAGAAGAAAAGTAAGAAACTTATTTTTTTGATATCGTAAATATATGTAGGTCGGCAATTTGATAAAAAAAGTAGTTATTTCTTAAGAATTTAATTTTTACGCATTTAATTATTAGCTTAAAATAAATGATCACAATCATTATATCATCGCATCAGCCAGTCCATTGTTAGACTCCTGGATAGAACTTTCAAGAAAGAGATATTTTTGCCCACCATTGCCGTGCTGGGCAAGCGTGTTATATACCGTCATCTGTCAGTTCTGGACGCTTAATCGCCTTTAACGACATCTGGTGGTGGTTCTATTCCACTGTGGTGGGAACTCATAGCTTAAATGATGAGAAAAATGATCCTATATCAAGAATAAGTTAACACAACATCTCATACATCGACATGACGCAAAAATAAGTTGTTAAAAACCGTTTGTTTTATGGAAATCTAACAATTAAGGAAATACAAATATTCACCTCAATATATATCTTGGATCAGAATAGGACCCTCGATCTTTTGTGCATAAAATTTAATATTAAAATTTAAAAAAAGTTGTTTTCGTACCACCGTATTAAAACTACTTTTATAACGGTTTTAAAACGCGATCTTTTTTTTAGGATGGAAAACGTAATTTATTATGAGTAAAGTAACGCGTAAAACTCTCTCTACCTCTACCGTATGTGTCATCAGATCCGTCAGTAATACATATTGTATTTTTGTATTACTCTATAAAGTTTTACACTTTTTTATATGCAGCTCTAGGCGGACGTGCTTCAGACAAAAGCACTGCGTAAATTATAAATAAATATACATAAGACATAATTGAGAAATTACAAATGAGAGCACTTTAAAGTTTGTATGATGTGAGTTTAAGAAATAGATTAAAGAATAGTGTAAAAAGTGTTTGTAAGAATAGTGTAAAGTGTGGTGCAAAAGGTAATGTGACAACAATAGAGAAAGGAATATTGAGATAGTTTGTGCATGTAAAAGGATGGACGAAAGTAGACTAAATGCACAAATATATAGAACGGAAGAGAATGGCAGAGTTGGCAAATGACGACCTAAGTGAACATATCTTAAACCAAATAGAAGAGGTATTAATAAACGAACACACATGAAAGAACTTATGTGAGTAAAGGAAGCAAGAGAGGTATTTTAACATCGTAACAAGTGGAGATCCATAGCCTCTGCCTACATACAAGAAATAAATTCATACAACATCGTAAACATTGATTCAACTTCACGAAAATTGCTTAAAGCACTTGTGTTACAAATATCAAACCATATAGGAATTACAATTATAATATTTAAATACATATATTCAACACCACAGAAGAAATACAAATATCACCATATAAATACTTGTTCTGTACGGGGATCAAACCCATGATCTTGGTGCAGAAAATATGATCACTTCCATCTGCGCCAACGGGCCTGTCATAATGAATCTTAAACAAACCGTAAATACTCTTGTCAATTTACAGATAAAAAGATCAAATGTATATAATGTACAAGAATAATACTACAAAGAATAAAGTGATGTTACAAATCGGCCTCGTTTGATATTATAAAGGCCAATTTAGACAACAATCGAAAGTCAGATAAAGGCAAAAGGGTCTTACGTTTTCAATTTTTACTAACTAATAAGACTCCAACGACTTACGAGACATGCTTGTTTAATGAGAGTGTGAAACGTTTTTATTCCTCCATTTATATAGTATAGTAGGTCTATATGTTTTATATAGTCTTATATATATGATATATAAAGAGAGTGAAAAAAAGAAGAAACTGACTGACATATCAACGTAGGGTCTAACATATAAGTGTAAACTTGAAATTTTGCACTAGAGGTTTATTACGTAGCGACTTAGAAAGTGTTTTTCATGAGTGAAAATTCACCCCTTATAGTTCAAAATTAAACTATAACCAGGGTTCAAAGTTACTTTGCTGTTTCTGAGACTCAGTGTAGATGGATCATTGAAAGTCATGAAACACGTGTAAAATATTTTTTCAAAAATCAATCCTTATGGGCAAAAAAGGGGGGAGATAAGTAAGTATTAAAGTTCCACAACTGTATGCGGTTCCAAAACAAACTAAAACACTCTCGTTTATTCTTGGTAATTCTGACCTGGATATCTTTTGTTACTCTCCGTTCAATATCCTGTTCATACTTCCCATCTCCTGTAAACACACTTATTGATAATATAAATTCAGAATTGAGTGTGCTTGCTCGCCGTATAACGGCTTCGAATTTGTAAATCGGAAATCGGAACTATGCCCACAATTGTTACGCTGGACAAGCGTGTATATAGAGTCTGTATGTTCTCTTTTTTATATTTTTACTGCCATCCTGTCGTATTGGGTTTCACCTATAAGAATAGCTATTAAGCATAATAAATAATTAAATTAAAACAGAAAATATGAAATATATGATGGTAATGTTTTTTTTAAAAGTCCGACAAAAACGTCTCGACAGCATATATCCAGCCACTCGAAGAATCTATATCTGACTGTTACGCGTTCACAACCCAACAGTTTAACTAATTTTGAAGAATTTTAAAAAGTCAATGATAGAAGGATCCATGAAATCATTAACTTAAAGTACTAATCTAATAGGTGACCTTTTTTGATATCTTAGTTTAAAACAAAATACTCACTTATAACTACATATTATATGAAATAAATTATGATAAGAAATAGAATTAATGTGGAAAAGAAATTCCATCATAATATAAATAAACGTTAAATAGACCTTGAACAGACGAGAGTCTAATGGCGTATAAAAACGCTGAAACGAAGCATTTTCTTATAAGCCGCCCCATCTGGGAATTACAAAGGCCAATTAAGTCAGCATCCGAAGGCCAGACAAGTCTATGATCAAGGGTCTTAGTTTTCTGTTTCTTTGTTTACTGATGACACTTGTGTTTAGGCCGTGTGCTGTATTATGATTTTCTAAATACCGACCGGTAGATTTTCTTTTGTTTATTATTGATATGAAGCTAACAGTAGAATTGAGAACTGTAGAACTTTGAGAAATGAAGCCACAAAACAATTGAAACGGTGTTACATTAAAATGTGTATTTACTGAATTCGTCTGTTTATCAATTTGAAAAGTCCGCTGAAAATGTATTATTTCTTAGTTTAAACAGTTATTTGGGAGCTTTGTAGGTGTGGTGGTATTCACAGAATGTTATTTCGCAATTGGAATGCTTTTGTTTGTTGAGCTACACTGTTTCAGGTAAATATAGCTCTTGTAAAGTCGCCTAGGACTATATCTGACACAAGGGAAGGTGCTACTGTACGATACCGATATATTTACTAATTAGTGTTCATACCCTTAGTAAGTGTCCGCATATAAAGGTCGTTTGCATTGGTTCATCACTCTTACCTTTTTCTACCGCAAAATAGAGTTTGCATTGTTGTGTTCCAGTTTGAAGAGTAAAAGAGGCAGTAAAATTTCAATGTGAAACAAAACAAGAAAATGTGAGCGTCTTTAAGTTGCGGGCTCGTTTACTATCACACCGTAAACTCGTTTGTTGACTTAGTCATACCAACGAAAGACAAGCGGCAATATTTCTAGCTCATATCTGAATCGTACTAGTTCTACAAATTTTGAGTGACCTAGATCCCGATGGATTCAACAATTGGTATATTTTTGGACGTTTTTTTAATCAAGGTATTGTGTTGTTCTCCCGTGAATGAACTATGCTAACCCGTTTTTGATTGTACTATCGATGCCAATATTTTTGTGTCTCTCTGATCTAAGAGTCTTTTTTAGAACAGGTGTAAAAAGTACACGGCTGGAAATAAAAAATTATCAATTATTGTGAGAGGTTATAATCTCTCGCAATACCTCGTACATTGATCTGACTCCGTGGTAAGTCGCTCAAAGCACTTATGTTACGGACATAACAAAACAGAGGAATCACAAATATAATTAATACATATATTTAACACCAAGACACAGGACAAACAAAAATAACATGATATAAATATTTGTAAATGATGCGAATTGAATCCACAAAACTTGGCGCACATGATAGGTTCACCACCATCCGCACAATTAGGACTGTCAAAGTATAAATCCATAACTGCTACCTAGGGCAAGCGTGATGGCAACCATACCAACACAGAGCGTAGCTTTCCAGCGGCAATGCTGCCCAACCCCGCCCACATTCTATTGCATTTGTACTATGCTGTTTCGAAAGTTATGTTAACAATGGCTTTTCCATATTTAAACACAGCACTGAGTACTGAACACTTAATATTTTCATCTTGATAAGCTGATAAATAACTTAACTCTCTTGGATTATTATGATTCAGTATTGATTTTTGACAAGATTTTTTGACATATTGTGGTGTATCAGTGGTATTGAAGATTCATAAATTTAGATTTATAATAATAATAATAATATTCTTTATTGTACACACCATAAACAACACATTCAAATAACATAGAAAGACATACAACAGTGCAGTACAATAGGCGGCCTTATTGCATAGAGCGATCTCTGCCAGGCAACTTTTGGACGGAAAAGAAATACAACAACAATAAGGCAGTTTGAGGTCATATCATAGTCTTCATATAAGCTCTATTAAATTCAATGGATAGAGGCCTACCTAAAAAAATGGTGGACATTTGCATATGGTTGCAAAGCGAAACTGGTATGATGCCTATCGCAGAGTGTGAACAAAGATGCGGCCTTCTATCTTCACTATTATGCATTAGAACTGCGCTGTTTCAGACTTATAAACACTCATCTGAAGGTTCCGGTAAATCATTCTCCTCTAACGGTATCCGGAACAGATGACGACATAGGGCTACGATGGGTAGCAGCATTCCCATCACGAAGCTACGATCTGCGATAACAGATACTCTTGGTGCCACAATAATCAGCAATGTTCCTATTATGACGAATTATAACGGACATATATTCGCATTTACAATCTTAGTATAGATGTCACCTCAGTAAATACAACTAAATAAAATAAACAAATAATCCTACCCGTACCGAAATACAACTTCATAAATTTGTCTGCCCATCAGAAAACTGCCAAAGTGTTTTCGGGCGAAATACTTAAAACCGGGCTAAGAGAATTCAAAGTTGCAGATGAAGCGGGCGGTACCAGGATTATCAGGGGAAACTTCAGCCATTACCCGATTACGAGGGCTGCCGAGACACTCGGAGTTTTGAAATAATCCATGTTATTGGTATAAATGAACTAGCGTCCGGACTAAACCACCTGCCCGCGAGATTACGAAACGTCTTCCCTACTACTGTGCTCTTAGACTTGAGGTTACAATTGTCTGTATTGTTTTCGTTGCCGTACTATTAGAAATGTTTGTATTAAAGATGGTAACGATTTTAAAATATTTTTTTAAAGGGAAATGTATATAAGTTAATGTTTCAAATAATACGTTCCAAGAAGTCATTTTACGAACCGTGTCAAGGATTAAACTGAACTTTGAAATCTCAGCTTGTTAAAACTTGCAAACCACATTATAATAGATTGGCCGTGTAGAGATAATTAGTGAATAAATCTAAGATAAAGTCATTTGAACCCAAGAACTGGAATCTAATATTATGGCACTTAAGAAATAGGGAAAGTTAGTTTCACAAACTCACGGGTAGAATTGAACCCGCGTACTTTGATGTTCTTGCTCTGCATTACAAGTGAGACATGTACTGTATCGCTTATAATGCATACTGACATATGGTAGTGAATGCTGGGAATGGCAGAAAAAGTACGCGCGTAGAATAAAAGCTGTTGAAATAAGAGCACTCCGAAGTATATGGTGTGAGTTTGAGAGATCTACCTCTCAAACTCACAATTACACTATTCTTTAATCTTTTAAATAATAGTTTAATAAGAGATCAATGTGGTGTTAAAGATGATATTGTGACAACAATAGAGAAAGGAATGTTAAGATGGTTTAGACATGAAGAAACAATGAATGAAAATGCAATGTCTGTACAAATACAAAGAGTGGAACTAAATGGAAGGGTTGGTAAAAGACGACCGAGGTGAACATATCATAACCAGGTAGAATAGGTATCAAAGAAGGGCCAGGTCAGAAGTACCAAGAATGAACGAGCGTGTATGAAAGGACTAATGCGGGTAAGGGAAGCGAGAGACGTTTGCCAAGATCGTAGCAAGTAGAGGTCCATAGTCTCTACCAACCCCGATGGGACGTATGATGCATACCGATGTATGTAAATATTTTATATAAGGCCCGATGGCACATTTGGTCCTATATTTTAATCTGAAGGGCGTGGTTTCAATCTCTATCTTACTAACTACACTAATACTAATATTTATCTTTGTTCAGTGTCTGGGTATTGTACATGTATTGTTATATTTGTGATTCACCTGTTGCTTCATGTCTATATAATATGTGTTTTAAGCGTCTCATTGCGAATTTAGGTTTGGAAATTAGGTTAGGCGAAGATTAAAAAAATATGGAAAAGTAGTTGCAAGAGTCAGCCTTATCAGTAAATGCAATTTCTTACAGACCATCTTTGGATGAAGATAATGTTGGAGCCGGTCAATGTGTGAGATAATCTCTGAATTTCTTATTATTAACTGACCTTTTATGTTTATTTTTATTTTACTTAACCTTGTAGTTTCGGCTCTGCGAGGTATGTCAGGCAGTTAGTCAACTGTCAATTAACTGAGAAAATGAAGACCATAAACTGTAATGACCGCCTGACTGGGCAGGCGCGGTGGCCATCGCAGTGCAAAGTTTCGCGAGGGGTTCACTGCTACTTATATTATATTCGACGTATGCAAATCTAGATGAAGACACTGCAATATGTCCCTTTCAATTAAATTTTTTATTTTACTTTTCGAACGCTTCGCGTTTAACACTTACTTTGATGAATAAAATATGCGAAGTTACACGACTTTTAACTTGGAATATTAAACGAGGATAATTCTGTAACACGTGTTCAATATTTAAAAGGTATGATCGTGCCGAGGTTACCCGCAGTTTACCATTGAATACATTGGAATTAATAATAATTCAATATCGTCCTACGATATGAACGAAAGTTTGTAGTGATGGCCCCTACCAACAGGCTTGATGGCGCCAATGGCAGTGATCATATCTTGTGTAAATACTTAAGTAATGTATTTGTAATTCCTCTGTTGTCTGATATAACATAAGTGCCTTAAGATTTATTTTGGAGTCAAGTCAACGTGTAAAAGATCTCGTGAATCGAAATAGAAAAAATATGTATCAACATATCACTACATAGCATAAAATAAAGTCGTTTTCTGCTGTCTGTCCCTATGTATGAGTGAATAATAACAAAAATTTTTAGATCTTTAATATCATGCAACGGATTTGGATGTAGTATTTTAAATAGAGAAAGTGGTTTGAAATAAAGATTATATATATAATACATAAATAATATAGTAGAGAAACACTGATAACTTAAAAGGTTTCCATTGTGAAGTCGTGAAAAATCATAATTTTATGCGATTATATTGCAAATGCAAGCTGAACCTGACGGTATTGATCAAAATATTGTACTATAGTATTGTACAATATCAGCCATGGGGTAGTAGTTGAGTAGAATAGTACCTCCCTCTATACCAGGTGCTGTGAGAGGCAATTAAGGTAACGGATCCGACACATGGTGGTATATCCATACGAGACAGTGCAGCGGAGTGGGGATAGGCAGCAGCGTTCCCGTCGCGAAAGCTGCGCTATGCGATTGCCAACACGTTAGCCCAGCGCAGCAAATTTAATATTAAATTATGGGCAAAATTCTCCTTATCTTGAGGAGGCCTATGTCCAGCAGTGAACTTCAAATGGCTGTATGTATATGAAGATGATAACCTTAAATGCCTTTATTAGAACAGGCTTCAAACATATGTCCGTAACGAGGTACTCGTACAGGGAGAGCGTTGCCAAGAAAGTGTCCTTTTAATTAATGAATACAGTCTAATGAAGTGAGTACTAAATAGGTGCTGCTTTATTAAAGGCATTAAGTAGTCATTTATAACGACATCACATATGTTTTCTATGTTATTATATTTATATCGAGCTATGCTCGCGACTTTGCGTGCGTCAAATAGTTACTTTGAATAACATATTCTTTTATCAAGTCAATAGCCTAAATAACACATTTCAAGCTTCTACCTGTGAAAAGAGATACTTCTATACATCTTTTCATCCCACCTTTGGACCCTACAATACCCTTGTTTGGACTTAAAAAGTAACTTTTGTCCTTTCCCAGGCTCTAGACTATCGGTGTACAAAATTTTATTTAAATAGTCCTGGATAGTTCACAATCGCGTATATAACAGTTGACGATAAAGTTCAATTCATCATCATCATCATTAGCCAGCCACTGGCTACTGCTAGATATAGACCTCCCCAAGAAAGGGGAAATTTTGACCATAATTGCCGCGCTGGGCAAGCGTATAGACAATTGCAGAGTGCGGCTTTCACGATGGAGATGCTGCTGCCCAACCCCACCATATGTATCTGAACATCACTGCTTCGGATGGATATACCGCCATCTGTCGGTTCTAGTACCTTAGCCGGCTCTTACGACACCTGGTACAGAGTAAGGTACTATTATACTCTACCGGTATCTAACGGCAAAGTTCAATTGCAAAATGTGAATTGAGAACCTTATTCACTAACGCATACACACGCGATTTTCAAGTATCCTTGACGAAATTCAGAAGTGCGGAAATAGGCCGACCGTACCTCCATCGTCGAACCACTCTCTCGTAAAAAAACTGTTAAATGTCGTATAGTAGACTTGTGTAAGTACTACATTGCACGACTTACGTATTTTATAGATTTAATGTATATATCAAACTCTTTATATTATTGTTGTTTTTTGTTTAATAGACTTTGTTGAATTATAAGCGAACAGTCCGCGTCACTGCAGTCTATAGACGAACGTTATATCACAAGGATATCACTATCACATTGCAAACCTTGTGACTTGAGAACATTATGCCACATTACCCAATAGATTAAATGCTTCTCTCACCCTTCAGACTGGAACACAGCAATGCGAACACTGCTTTAGGTCATAGGTCAGAGTTAGTTACCAATGTAGATGACCTTTTGGGTGAGGCCTACCTCAAATGAGCTATAGGACGTCCACGGCTGAACATAGGCATCCCCAAGTGATTTCTATGTCCATGACCAGTTGTATGTGGCCTACGACCAGCGTGATCCTGCGGTTTTAATTATTTCGTCTATTCACTTTTTGGGTCCTACGCTGCGCAAGCCGGTACACGGTCTTTATTCCAGAACCTAATAACTCCATAAGCCACCGGTTTCGCGTGCTTAGTGCCCTGCCCACTGTAACCACAACTTTTTCATTCGTCATGCTACATCGTTAACTTTGGATCTGTTACAGAATCTTCATTCTTGATAAGCTATGAGATACCGGCAGAATAAAATAGTATCTCCCCCTTTACCGGGTATCGTAAGAGCGACTAAAGTGAAGAAGAATTGACAAATAACACTGAAGAACTGACAAATGGGCAACAGTATGGGCAGGAGCATCCCCGTGGAGAAAGCAGCGCTCCGCGATTGCCAACACGCTTGCCCAGCGTGATAGTTATGGGTAAAAGTATCTTTTCGTATGGAGGCTTAAGTCCATATAATGATGATGATTCTTGATTCGATTGCGCAAAGAGACTCCGAGAATTACTCTGTGCACAAAATATTTTAAGTAAACTAATAAAAACTTATAATAACACACCTCACAGGGGGTACCTCCTATTAAAGTGTGTCAAATTGTTGTAAACTTGGAGTGAGTTAAGGCCCGTACCGCATAAATAGTAACTTCGACTAACAAATACAATTGCGTGCAAAAAAAATCGGCGCGTTCCGAAGTTTGTATCAAAGAACGAGTGGAGTTGAAGGGGGCTGGACTGTTTGGGGCGGAATTTCTTTAGAAAGAAAACTGATCTTTAGGTTATATCCAAGCCTCATCTTTAAAATTTGATGTCATAATGGTGCATCCAGGTGGTATGAAGTAGTAAGCGAGGAGTCCTGACCTTTTAATAGAAGAATAAGGGCCAAAAGCCAGCGCCCAGAAAACATCCAGGATATAAAGTTATTTAAGAGGAGTTCATTGAACATAATTTGAAAACGTGGTGTTTCCACAAGCTACTGACAATATTTTTCTTGGAATTTTGGCAAAATTTGTCAAATTCAATAACTTCAAATTTAATTGTTTGAAATATTTCTTTTTATTTTGGGTCCATAAGATAAATAAAGAACCAAAATTTGACACTTGATTACCTAGCTTTTTGTTACCTTAGGCTCCTGTTCAATAAAAACGGTTATATTACACAAATTTCAAATTTTAATATACCGTGCTGTAATTGTGTAATTAAAATGTACGCTGGTGTGTACGCGATTCTATTGCACGTCAGTATAGTTGCCAACATGTAATAATCAACATGTTATGTCAACTCCACACGTCACATAATCCTGCAACGCGCTTACATGTTTTCATGACGTTCGTAATATAACCAAGAATGAACGAAACTGTTTGGGCTATATTCGATTTGTGAGTTCATGGCTAAGGTGTCTGGTTGCTACTTCGATAAAGTGAATTCTATTTATAACCTACAGAATATGGTAGAAAAAGTGTCACTTTCGTGTACTTAGGCTCAGACATGGTCTCCGCCGTTACTTTTGACACGTAGTTTTACTTAGAGCAGTGCACTGCATTCTCTGGCGAGTGTGTGATATCCCCTAACACACCGATTTACCAGTTTTTATCTCTCTTTTGGAGTCCTCTCAAGCCGAAAAGAACTGATCGCCATCGGTCTCGATGCGAACTCGTAAAAAGATGACTGCCCTTAGCGAGGAGAGAAATGTTTGTAGGCATTGGGTCGCTGGCATTGCAACATTGATCTTGCAACCTTAAAAAATAAAAAATCTGCAGGCTCTGGAGTCTGGCGTAGGGAAGATCTCTTAACGCACACTTAACGATAATAAATTAACCGTTTCTCTTCCTAATATTCCAAAGCTGATTCAACCAAACCAACACTTTGTTGGTTTGGTTGAATGCGATCTCAAGAACTACTGGTCGGATATAAAAAAATATTACAGTAGTCGATAGCCTATTTAACCAGGTCGACAGGCAAATATTCAATGCACGTGAGTTAGCGTTACTGTGTAGTCTATAGGTGCTTAAAAAATCACAAGTTTACTAGCACATTGCCAAACATAGTCTAAAAAAGTCATTTTGAGTTCAAAAATTCTAAATTCAACCGTTCATTGTTAAAAAAAAAATCAAGAGCAAATCAAAAGCCTTACTCACCTGAGTGCATTCTCTTATCGGTGCGGTTTGAGTATATTGTGTCTTATATGATGACAATACTCAAGCAAATAGCGTTGGCTGCCCGCCAGTATCCATGTCGCTTGGTTTTCAGTTTGCGAGATAAACCCGTGTATAATCTATCGTGAACTTTGTACCGTTGTGATAGAGCCTGTTATCAAGAAGCGATAAAAGCTTTCTCAAACAGTACAGCAGACTTTTAGGCTTTTTCTTAACTATGATAATGGTTATATGAGTTCTGTGGCCACTCACTTGGTAGGAAGTTTAAGGAGACACCTCAAGCTTGCAGTCTAACTCAGCTCAGTGCTGAGTTTATTGCATTCAAGGAACATACTTGGGGGATCCATAAAATTGCATAATTATTTTTAATAACGTGGTAGTGCCCTACAGCACACACGTTAAGAATCTTGGCCTATTTATCGACTCTTCCTTAACCTGGGATACACATGTTAATGAAATCAGTAGTAACGTTAATGGAATGCTTCGTGCTCTCTATCGATTAAAACATTTTCTTACTACTAAAACCAAAACCCTTCTATTCAATCCTTGGTTTTACCCATAATTGACTATAGTGACGTGTGCTGCACTAATATCTCTCAAGAACTCCTTAATAAATTAGATCATCTATTAAACTACTATCTTCGTTTCATTTTCGGTTTGTGTAAATACGATCATATTTCCCATTACCGTTCTCTTCTCGGATGGCTATTCGTGAACGTCGCATAATCCGAGTTCTAACCATACTATTTACAATATTTGTGATCCGTACGCACCAACTTACTTAAGGTACAGATTCCAATTCCTATCTTCCTCTCACGAACGTCATCTCCGTTCTTCTAATACTCTCTCGCTCTTCACTCCCTCTCATCACTCTAGTTTTTTGACAAACTCTTTTACAGTGACAACTATACGACTCTGGAATGAGCTTTCGTTGAATATTAAGCAACCCTGAAACAAATTTATCCTGAAACGCTGTCTCCGTATTTTATTTACTGATGCTGCTTCTCTAATTTTATAACCCTATTTCTGATGTGCGTTATTTATATATATATATATATATATATATATATATATATGTATATTTTGTATTTATATTGTCTACACCACTATGTATATGTATATTTCGTGTAATGGCTGACTGAGAGATAATGTCATCTCGCATTAAGGCCATTTATACATTTTGTGCAATAAAGTTAAATAATTAAAAAAATATATATATCATATAAATAAATAAATATAATAATAATAAATTCCCAAAACATCTCATACATTGACCTGATTCATTAGTAAGTTCCTTTAGGGAACACTTGTGTTACGGACACCAACAACAGAGGATTCACAAATATAATACTTGAATACTTATATTTAACACCCAGACCAAGAACAAACACAGATATCATCATATAAATATTTACTCTGGGTGGGGATCGAACCAACGTCCCTTAGCATATAAGATAGGATCATTAACGTCCGCACTATCGTGCTCGTATTTGTTCTGGGTGGGAATCGAACCAAAGACCCTTGACGCACAAGATAGGATCATTAACATCTTCGTCATCGGGCCCGTATTTGTTCTGGGTGGGGGTCGTACCCACGACCCTTGGCGCAGAAGACAGGATCACTACCATCTGCACCATCGGGCCCGTACTTAACAATAGAGAAGTCAAATTCGACGCTTGTTTAATCCTGTTTATTAATTACTCAAATAACTAAGGACTCTGACGACCTTATAGGGTTATAAGAGTCCTTTGAAGTTGTAGGTGTGACCTACTTGACTGGGACGTGTAATATGATGAAAGGGTCTTTGTGTCCTCTTAATGCCAAAACGTCAAGTATAAAAAATCATAAACCACGTTAAAAACCGTTAAAATGAAATGATCTGCCATGTTTCTCCAATTCATCTTAACAAATACGAATGCGCTTTTGTATTCATATCAGCTATTTGGAGTCCACTGCTGGACATAAACTTCCCAAAGTATTGGGAAAATTTACCCATAATTGCCGCGCTTGGCAAGCGTGGTGGCAAATGCAGAAAGTAGGTTCACGACGGGGATGCTGCTGCCCATTCCTACCCTGTGCATTTGAGCTGCACTGTTTTGGATTTATATCCTGCCATCTGTCAGTTCCGGTACTTTAGTCACCTTTTACGACACCTGGAACATGGTGAGGTATTATTCCACTCTACTGGTACCCCATAATTTTTGTATTATCATGATATATAAACGAATTTGTTGCAAGTTTCATTAAATTAATGCGTAATATTCTTAAGAAAATCTTAACATTAAGTTTTTCGTTAATTTTATTGGTAGTTTGGTTTTATATTTAACTTTTTTCAAAAACTGTATAAGTGTTAATGTTATAACAATTTGTTAAACGTGCTATAACTATGTGGTCATACAAAATCCGAAGCAAAATGTGACTTAATCCCGTTCTTAAAGTTATTATTCGCGCCGGTAAACAAGGATTATCTGGGTCGGGAGAGAATAGTTTTGTATTCACACTTTGTCGCACGTTACATAAATAATTCAGAAATAAATAATTTATGAACGTTCTTAAAGTTTGACCAGCTATAATGCAGTATCGAATTTTCTGGTTGGGTAAGTATTGGGCCAACATATAACAGCATCTTGTGCACCAAAGATCGTGGGTTCGATCCACTTGTAAATATTTTCCCTGGGTGGGAATCGAACTCACGACCCTTTGCGCACAATATAAGATTACTACCATATGATAAATAAAGGCAAATATGCGCCATCAGGCACGTCGTAAATAAATACAATTAACCTGAAAAGTTGTATATGAAAACCGACACCAAGATAAAAATAATTACCCCCTTTTTTAATCAGCGCAAGAAATAAAAATAAATAAAAAAGAACTTGATTCCCATTAACTGACAAATAACTTGATTCCCATTAAGCTATGGCCCAACTGAAAATTGCAAATAATTATTAATAATAATATTTTTTATTGTATACACTATAAACAACAAAAAACATTAAAATAGCATAGAAAAAAAACAATAGAGTGATCTCTTCCAGGCAATCTTTGGACAAAAAGGAAATACAACAATTATGAGGCAGTTTGAGGTAAATAATAAATTAAATTAATGTATAAATATAAATATTTATACATTAATTAATAATATAATATATATATTTAATTTATAATTAAAATATGTAAAGGAATAGATCCAAAATACAAAATATTACTTACAAGCTGACCTCGACTTCTTTCTTGGCTTCCCAACATATTGAAATTTAGCGTCTAATTAAAAAATTCTATCGAATCTATGATTGGAGCTTTATCTTTAAAAAGTCACTGTTATTTATGCCTTAATTCATTCTTTTATTTCTAGCTAGATAATTCAAATTTCAGCTCAAAATTATGCAATGTATTCTTGTAAAGTAAATCAAACTTGTAAACTTAACGACAGGGACGTCCCTTGCCTGATTCAATTGTGTTTTCAGACCATCCAGAAACGCATTGAAGTATACTCACGATATATTATCTAAATCGGTTTAGCCGTGTTAGAGTTAGGTGAAAAACACACATGCAGAAATTTTTAAATAAAGTGTCCCGGCATATATAAAGTTAAGTGTCCTGGTGTTTGCCGGGACGAACTTCGAAACTACTAAATTAATTTTCATAAATGTTCACTTACTGTGTAAAGTTCGATCTAACTTTAGAAATATTTCAATTTATATCGCAATATTTTATTTCATGAAAAACATCGGTATGTATATACGTAAGACAGGCAAATTGTGTCGGGTCAGGTAGTACATGTATAAAAAGCAAGTTAAAATTTTACACAGACCCGATTACATCGACATCGACATCATCATCGTTGCAGCCGCAAAACGTCCACTACTTAAGATAAGTCTCCCCAGAAAAGTCCCCTTTTTCCCCATAATCACAGTGGCAATCGCAAAACGTAGCTTCGCAACGGGAATACTGCTGCCCATCCCCGCTCTGATACACTTGAACTACACTACTGAGGTAATCGTTCACCTTTTACGATACCTGGTAAAGGAGGTACTATTCTACGGTACATATACTCTTAACTTTACTAGTTAAGCCTATAATTATATTCCAGCAATGTAACATTTAAGCAAGGTAGGAGTCGGTTAAATTGTTTTACGAGCGTGTTTATAGGCTGCGTTCACAATGCCAATAGGTGGTCATTAAGTGTATTCGGGTGAAGAACCCCTTATTATTACACGCTTGAGTTCGCGATATGCACACCTTTAGGATTTTATTACTCGCGCATAAGTCGCTCTTTATTGAACACTATTTTATGGTGTGTTTGGAAGGTATATTAACTGGATTTCTCGAGTTAGTTGAGTAAATATATTTAAAATACTTAGTTATTATAAATTTTATGTTCGCACGATTCACGTTGGTGCCTTACTTTATCTTTTACTTTAACTTTTTACTTTTTACTTTAACACTTTACACTTTTAACAGCAGTGATTGTAGCAGCGGTGTTCTGGTTTTAAGAGGTGGTGAATTACTGGATAGTGTGACATAATATCTTCAAGTTACAGAATTGGCAATGCGTTAGTGATATCCTTGTGATAACACGAGCGTCTATAGGTGCCGCTTACTATTACATGAAGCGTTTACTCGGTATTTTTCTTTCTTTCTCAACAGACAAATAAAAAAATAGTTTTTATTTTCTAATTTTGTTCTTTTTATGCATTTTTAAAGTTAAAATTAAAACTACATAATAAAAGGAACTACTTCGAATGAGGAGAAAATGTTCTAGCTGCGGAACAGATTCTGATTACTATTTAGGACCAAAGAACTCGTCAAGACAAATAAAATGAAGCCAAACTAGAAGGAGCTATGTCGTTTTTTGCAGATTTCCTACAGCCATCTTCCAATACCTGCATTACATCAGCTTCATGTTAAAATTGAAACTGCAGATGTAATGAATTGTCATTTATTTATTTTATATTTAAAGAGTTTTGAACAACAGTCGATAGAGGGTGCATCGGAGAGCATTAAGTGATTTTATGGCGGAATGAAATATAGATACGTTTCTGTATTTTGATATTGTGGAATCTTATATTAGAAGAATTGAAATAAGTAAAAGAAGATTATAATCGAAGAGGCAATATAAGTAAAACATAAACGTCGTGTTTTGTATTTATATATAAACATACAATCCTGGTTTATTTTGAATATCCACAAGAATTTAATATAATATATACCTACATGTGGGTCAAAAACATTTGCATTTAATTAAAGACACTGGGAATGTGTAAGTGAAAGCTTGAAAATACTTTACTTTATTTCTACTGTAATGGAAAACTTGTTGTACGCACACTAAAAAATATAATACATACTTAAAAATATTAAATATTATACATAGGATATAATAATATTAAAGATGATACTTTAAAATTTATTTATTGTCACGAACAGCCGGCGCGAAAAATTACATAATTAATTTCGGCTTCGAGTGTGAATGAAAGTCATAATAAAGAATAAAATATTATTTTCTTTCGTAATTCTTCTATAGCCTAATTAATTGTTAGTAATGGATATAAAACCTAAACAAAATTGCAAAAGTAATGTTCCCGTAAACTTTTCAGTCTTTCATGATAATATAATCTGGCCGTAGATTTCCGGTAGAGCAGAATAACACCTGCCCAGATTATCGTAAAAAGTGACTGAAGCACCGGATCGGATAGATGACATCATATAAATATCGTCTGCATTGGTACCTCACTCTAACCTATTTCTACCGCCAAATAACAGTGATCGCATTGATGTGTTCCAGTATGATGGGTGAGAAAAGGGATCTTTGAATCACTAGTGATATCTTCGTGATAATACATCTATAGACTACAGTGACGTTTACTATCACGTGGACTGTATGTTTGTTTGTCGACATGGTCTAATATAAATATATCTATCAATACTATATAATGTAGATATGAATGAAGATATTCCCCGTCCCCGCACTTTTGCATTTTGACACCAAGTAAGAAGCTAGCTAGTTACAATAATATGTGTATAAAGATCTTTTATTCCATACGAAATGCCATATCATTTACAATGAGATATTACCATGCTTCAAATTAAAATATGCAATTAGCTGGTGTACAATTCTAAATACAATTTTACTTACTTTTAAATATATTTATTTAAAAGTAGTTTTCACCCTCTTTTATGATATTAGGTAGCTTATTGAATAGCTGTGCTTCTTCAAACAGCACAGTCTTCTTTCTTTAGTGAGTTCTAGGCGCTGATAGTTGCACTTTATTTTAATTTCGTATATCACCTATATAACCTGTGCTGTCTTTATTATATTTCTTTAATATAATTACTTTAAAAATCATGACTGATAGACCTTTTACTCCCTATGGTATTAATCAGCGAAATAAGCAGCGCCTTAATCCAATTTCAATAATG
This sequence comes from Heortia vitessoides, assembly GCA_020976665.1. Classification (NCBI taxonomy): domain Eukaryota; kingdom Metazoa; phylum Arthropoda; class Insecta; order Lepidoptera; family Crambidae; genus Heortia; species Heortia vitessoides. Next base: position 1,117,399 of record JACJUM010002525.1, on the reverse strand, counting down.
AGATAAGTAAATAAATTTTACTGTAATATATTTTAATAATATATAACATATTCTAATATTGTATTGTATTACAATAATTATTGCTAATCTTAGTAGTATTAATATAACAATAACATTAATTCATCTAAATAGTATATTTATGTATGTGTGTGTGTGTTTATACATGAATATGTGAGGGTACATACACATACATGTGTGATATATTATAATATCACTTAATTATATTAAAGTCACATCTTAGTCGTCGTACTAATTTGCCTGATAAAACTTTGGTGCATTTACACGTTCAACAATGGCAATTTATATAAAAAATGTGAATGTAAAAAGAGCAAATAAACTACGTCTTCAAGCTAGATAAAACAGAGTAAATGCAAATTAAAACATAATGCAAAGTTACTACGCTCACTGCGCTTTACATCCGTGGTTTCTCGTCCAATCTCAGCCAGTTTTATGTGCACGCTCTTCTATTATATCGTTAAATATTGTTTTCTGAGAAAGTGAAGTAATTGAAATTCTTTCTGAGATATACATTTCTTTTAACTTAGTGTTACATAACACTGAGGCGAGTAAATTATTAAACAACACGTTGTGTCAACTCCATACGATAAAGAACCTGCATTATCATCATCATCCTACCAGCCAGTGAAAGTGAAGTGCTCGATATAGGCTTCTCCAAGAAATGAGAATTTTCGTCCATAATTACCGCGCTGGACAAACGTGTTGGAAATTGCAGAACTCAGCTTTTACGACGTTGATGCCGCTACCCAACCCCGCCCTGTGCATTTGAGCTGCATTGTTTTGCATGGATAAGTGCTGTGGGAGGTACCTTTCTACTCTGCCGGTACCTCACGGCACCTGCATCGAATTTACAAAGATTTCCCTTATCTCCATACATACTCGTATACAAGAACAAGCACTAGATTTGTCTTAACTAAAACACTAACTCGATATTGACCAAGCAATCGCACCAGAGTCAATAACTTGACTCCGCGGAAGATCTTTCCTTTTTCCAAAATTTGTGACATTTGGCCTTAGTCAAAACCCGTAAGAGGTGACTCTAAGGTACCAGAACTGACAGATTGCCGTATATTCATCTGAAACAGCGTAGTTCCATGCACTAGATAGGGTTGGGCAGCAGCAGTTATTCTCTGCGGTTGCCAACACGCTTGCCCAGCGCGGCAATTATAGGCAAATTCCCTCTATCTTGGGGAGGCTTATGTCCAACAGTGGGCTTACAATGACTATATTATTCTGATTATGATGATGATGATATTATTCCTTGACCACTTTTAGTTTAACATAAATGTTTCGTTGCTAACATTTCAAGATAAATGAGGAAAGAGAAAATTATGTTCCATTTAGAATAGCCGGATACAAAATACGACCGTCCTGTAACAGCCATCAGGTTTAGTCACGAAATCGTCAAACCATAACTTAACTTGGAACGCTTTCATTGCCCACTTAATAAAAAGAAACCGTAACCGCACACTCAAATTTATGTGCCAATATTATTCATGGAGTCCTCGACGTCTGGCTAATGTGCGCGGCAAATGTGGCATAGGTTTGTGACTAATGCGGTAAACGCCTTGTTTATACTGTAAACATTTTTCAGGTGAAACACATAATGAGCCCGTGGTATTTGTGTTACAATTGTATTAATTAACAAATACTAACTAGGTTTTTTTATCGTGGGTAATGTCAGTAAAAATTGTAGCGTGCTGCTACCGTGCGTGACGTCATTTGTGGGTTGAGTAGTTTGAGGTTACATGAGATCAAGTTTGCTCAGTATTTGTAATGGATAATAGATGATACCCTGCACTTAGCGATGTGGTTTTCATGTTATTACAGCCTTATGAGCTTTTAATTTGAAAGTCATAATACGTAATATAAAAACATAAGTTTATAATGGATAAATACATAAAGCAAGGAAATAATCATATATTAATAATGAATTTGTAGAATAATAAACATTTTCGAGCAATAGATAGGGATGGATAGATGTATAGGAGGTTTATCCCCTCTCTCTATTGCGGTGCCAGACAGGGTCTACAATAACATTTTTATTGTTTATAGTATTTTTTATGGAATGCAATAAAAAAATAAATTGAAACTTGCTAATCTGCTGGAATTAAACAATAACTCTGGTTCGTTTATAGATATTATTATTCCTAATGCGATAGCGCTAATACACTTTGTAATGAGGGCATTTGGTAGCTCTTTGGGTAACAATGAATTGTTTTGTGAGGGCCGTAATGGGAAACCACTACCGTGTCATATGTCATCACTGGTATCATGGTGGTATACTGATGTGGTGGACGAGTATTCTTTAACGATTTGATTTTTATAATATATATATTTTTATTATATTATTAAGTCAGCAAAAAATCATACGGTCAACTTAATATTAAACGTGACCGCATCCTATAGATCAGCTCATGTACCATGGATATCACCAGCATGTTGCCAACTTCGTGCACTAAAATATTCATTGTAGGAATACCTTTAGTAAAATAATAGTATGTAACATGTTTTCCCTTATTAAGAGATCCAGTGTCAAGTATCCGCATTGTGCTACTACGAAGTCACTCTCATAAAAACTAACATAGAAATCCTACACTAATTACACAATCTCAACATAATAGGATGTCCTAAATACACTGAAGCATGTCCGGAATATCGCTTCTTAACTACGGTAATGGTCTATTTGTCCAAGTATAAAAAAGAATGGCACAATATTATTCCTACTGAGCAAATTCTGCCACTGTGTTCCATTTCTGCCATGATTAACGACATTCATTAGTTTTTCGCCGCATCATAGTCACGTGATTAGTAATTGCCCCTGTAATGGGGGTTTTGATTTAGCGAGGGCGTCCCTGAATAACGTGTGTTGATCGTTAATGGTATTAAAGGTAGGGAATCATGGCCGACCATTTTTCATCCACTCCCTCCGTATTGTTTGGAAGATTGATCCCGCATGTATGTTATGATGCTGTAATGTGATATCTTGCCAGTGAGTGTTTGTACTCAAGATAGTAGACTGGAAGAAATCCTTTATATTGTACAAGCGGACTTGACAGATTTTTTATATTTTCTATTCATCCATAAGTAAACTACTCTCTCAATAGTTTTAAATGTGTTTTGTTTTACAGTGTCGGCTAATTTGTGTCATCTTGAGAAAAGCTCTTGCCAACTTACCAAAATGACGAATAAAAAAATGAGGTTGTTTTATTTTATTCTTATTATTATAGCTAAGCTGTCGCAAGCGATTTCTATGTGGATCGTAGTTCGAGGTCTTCATTTAAATGAAGCGGTTTGGAAGATATTACTACAATCTTCTTACGCACCATGAGTCGCAGGTTTGACCCCTACCTATGATTAACATTTATTTGATGATTATATTATTTGTTATCATTCTATGTTTGGGTATTAAAATAAATCTATTTTAGTTTTTGTTATACCTCTGCTATCTGATATTTGTGACACAAGTGTTTTAAGTTATTTAATTTTAAATTTAACGGACTTAGATCAAGATAAAAAATAATGAACAGGGCTGACATGAAGATGAATAAGTGGCCATTAATTAGCCGCACTAAAGCAAATTTAACAACATACTTTCATTAAAATACTAGCAGACCTGGCCACGCGTTGCTCTGGCTAAAGTTATTGTTATATTACATTGAAGTATACAATTTAAGAGGAACGGTAGGAGAACATCAGTCACGGGGACCACCATACTTTTTACATAGATGGTATTTGTAAAAAAATATGGTGGTTAATTCTAGTACTAACTCAATCCAGTCGAAGTGTCGACATCTGTTAGAATCTTTTTGTAGCTCATATATGATACGTTTTTCCGTTTACCATAGTAGTGCCATCTATTGACTAATTCTAGTACTAACTCAATCCAGTAGAAAAATGACGACATCTGTTAGAATCTTTTGGAGTTAACCGATAATTGTAGCTGTCAATTAATTATAGACAAATAATTTGCAATTAAACAAAATTGCGACTATATATTGAGATATAAACTATCCTATCTCTCAGGTTGAAGCAAACTATATATGGTGTGAAAATGTTATCCTAATCGGTTCAGTAGTTTAGGAGTCCGTCGAGGATAAACATCGTGACAGGAGATTTATATATTACACGGCACGTAAAATATATTTTACCGACAAAATTTAATAGTACCTGGGAGGTATTCAATTTTGTGCAATGGGCTGCACTAGGTGTCCTATAAGGTGACTAAGATACCAGAACCGATAGATGGCGGAATATCCATCGAAACAGTGCAGCTGAACAGCACAGGGTGGGTAAAGGATAACAGCATCCCTGTCACGATACCTGCGCTCTGTGCGCTTGCCCAGCACGGCAATTATAGGCATAAAACCTCCTATCTTTGAGCGGCTTATGTTCCGCAGTGGCCTTCAAATAGCTATGATTATTATGATATTATTTTACATCACTCTCACCTAATTCACCCGCCAAATAGCAGAGTTTAAATTGTTGGGATTCAATTTAATAGGTGAGAGAGGCTGTGAAAGTATTGGGTATGTATAACATCTTCATATCAGACTGTACGCTTATTTGTCGACATAGTCTTATAAAAATGATAGAAACATTAATATTTAATTTCAGATTTTTTGGGACATAAATTGGCTATTATAATATACATGACGAATGAATACTAAAATAGCTAATGTGATATTTATTCAATGATACAACACAAACAGCTCGGAAGTATTCATTTAATATACAAATAGAGTAAACAAATACTTTGTCTATAAATACATATTTATGTATGTCTCAAATTATTCATATTTAATATATTTGTTTATATAATGACTGAAATTATTAAAACATTTGATACAAGAAAAAGTCTCGCATTTTACTATTCGTTGAGGATAAAGATATAAATGATTTTACATGAGAACCTTTAGATGAATATATGAAGACGGTGTTGTTTTTCTAGTGTTAGACCTCCTTCTCCTACAATGTCATCTGCATTGATACCTCACCGTCACTATTTTTATACATACCTATTACGGATATAGTAAACAAGCATACCAGACGCTCGTGTAATCAAGAGTGGTATTCTGAAAAGAATAAAATCAAAGATAATCAAAGATATCGTATGAAATTTACCCAGTAATTTCACTGCCTCTCCCACCTTTCAAACCGGAACACAGCAATGCGAACACTGCTATTTGGCGGTACAAATAAGTGAGAGTGACTATTGTATGTGATTAATGTTGCCTGCACATCACTCTTATCTTACCGCCAAATAGCATTGTTTGCATAGCTGTGTTCTAGTTGGAAAGGTGAAAGAAGTAGTGACATTACTGGGTAAATGTTACATGGTATCTTCGGTTTGTAGGGTTGACAATACACTAGTGACATTTTTGTGATGACACGAGCACCTAAAAGCAGCGGTCACGTTTACCATCGAGCGGACCGTATGCTTATTTGCTGACATCATGAAAAAAAATCTATATTTGGTAAGCAAGAAGATGTGTCAAGGTTGAATTTAATGAAAATCAATTGTCTCTTCGTCATGATTCGTCGAATATATATGTGTTATTTTTATTTAAACTAATTCATTTCATATGATGACTGAATCCTTCTCATATAAAGTAAAAGTTTTTGAAGATACATATATACTCTGTGTTTTTTATGCTCTCAAACAAAATCACTATATGAATCTTAGTAAATCTTTATGATATAAAAAGCATATATTAGATATATTCTAAGAATAAACATAGAATAAACACAGGCTATTAAGATACTATCGTTGACAACGTTGTCGGCGTACAAAATAAAACATATGTATATCAACAACATCTTTATATAGATTTCGACTAATCGTCATATTTGACCATTGATTTTACCTGAGATAAATAGCTCAAAGCACTTGTGTTACGGATACTAACGGATATGGGATGAGATTCAAACACTTGGCGATAATATATTTTTTTCGCCAAGGAAACTCTTCAAACTGGACGCGCCAACAAGTCAACAGTCATCGGTTTGGAATTATGCCATAATTGTATGCTGTATATGTAGCCGGCGGAGTAGGATATCAGATAGATATATACGAGTATATACCATAATGATAGTGCAGCTCGAATTCACAGGGCGAGGATGGGCAGCAGCATATTCGTGGTGAAAACTGTTCTTTGAAATTGCCACCAAGATTTCTTAGTACAATAATTATAAGCAAAATTCTTCTTTCTTGGGCAGGCTTTTGTCCAGCAGTGGACTTCCAATGACTGATATGATGATCATAAATACAGTTTCTTTTTCTTTATTTATAAGATGAAATTTATGTTTGTTCTGTTTCTAGGTATTCAGTTAACGTATTGTGATAGTGATATCCGTTACTCAGGTAATTAAATCTACTTATCTCTTAGCCAGGTTAATGTATGAGATGTGGTATTAATTTATTATTAATAATTTGTTTAATTTGATTCGCTTATAATGATAAACAGTTAATAAACCTTTTATACATTTATTGTTAATTTATGAGTCCCGAAGTTTAAATTAATTATAGGTACCATTTTAAAGCTTTTGAATGTTTAGAAGGTACTATAGTATTTTGATAAGACCACGTGTTAGTAAGTTTTAAACGATGGATGAATAATATTGTAGGAGCGATAGTTATATATAAAAAAATATATGTATACAAAATTCGAAAGTAAGACCAGTCTGTTTCCATAAGTATATATTCCACTAGGAATAGTTGACTTGTTTCTTAAACTCAAATTTAAAAATTTATCCAGTATTTAATATAAGAAAACATTTCAGAGTTTCATGCTGAAAATCATCCGACATATGCATGCCCTGACTTATTTCTGAACAATTTGACATAAAACGTTCAAAATGGAACACGGAGTAAGCTACGGCACGGTACTGTTGATGTAACCAAAAAGTGTGCTACGAAATACCAACGCTACGGGCAAGTTACTGCTACGAAATAGCTACGAGTGTTTGTCATAGCGGTAATGGACTACCCTACTACGAATATGACTATGTTTACATATTGCAAGCTTTTTGACGGAAACGCAATATTAATGTAAATAGTCTATGATTTATAATAGTCTATGAATTTTGTGTCCTAAGAATATTTTATCATATTTTATGATGTCTATAATAAATTAGACCATACCATTTTAGAGTAAATAATGATTCTGTAATAAAACTGACCCGTGGTGTACCAGTAGAAGAGTCGTAGTGTACCGGCGGAGTAGAATAGTACCTTCCTCTGTACCAAATGTCAAAAGAAGCGACCAAGGTTCTGAAACCGACAGATAGCGGTGTTTCCATCCAAATCAGACTAGCTAAAATACTACAGGGCGGTAATGGGCAGTAGAATTCAAGCCGTGAAGTTGCACTATACGATTGCCACCACGCCAGCCCAGTTTAAAAAAATATATGTAATACCCCTATTTTGGGGAGACCTATGCCCAGCCTAACAGGGGACTTTTTATGGCTGATATAGTGATGATGAATGAAATCTTGCTTGATAATAATATAATATGATACAATTACAAATAAATTTAAGAAACTTAAACAGTGAGATTGAGGGAAATTAAAAATCAATATATTTAATATTGATTAAAAATTTAATTGTTAAATGTAATGTCATAAACATTTATACATAACTGTTTCAAGTCGAAACTTCATACTGTCATAGTTCGGACTACACATATTGTAATTAAATCATTTATATTTCATTAACATGTTATAAAGTATACCATCTTTAAAATAAAAAAGTAAAAATATTGTTTCGCGAGTGATTCCTGTTACTTTACAAGACTACATAGCCGTTATAGACAGGACTTTTAAAAACAAATAGACCTTAAATAAATGCTGATTGTAAAGCGCTTTTTATGTATGTGATCTAGAAAAATAATAATTGCTGAAAATATTACAATTAAACTACTATTAGCTGCTCTAGGCTGCTTCAAAAGAAGAATTGTAAACAAATTGATTTAATAAACCTCGTTTTAAAAACGTTAAAAAAGTAGCTTTATTTTTAATATTGAACGCATTAACTTCAGAAAATATTAATAGAACTCGTCAACAAATACTCGCTTTCATATAGTAAAATATAAAAAAACAACTTAAAAAAACTGGGTCACCATATATATTGTATTAAAATATAGTTACAATAGGCTTTTGAGCTTGGAAAACCACTTTTTCAAATGAATACGATTTCTTGAACAATAGCAATTTCACAGTAAATAATCTAATAGAAAGTAAAACTACGCGTTTCAAAGGGTCCGATACTATCGGATAATTTCACGGCGCATTAGGTGAGCGGACAGCCGGGGCCAACGACCGCACAATGATTGATGGCAGCGATCTATTAATGTTCAAAGGGTTTACAACAAAACTAAGCATCGCCTGCAGCTTCTTTAGTCCTCGCTCGAGGGATCATAGCCTATTTGTTAAGGCTGATTGAAAACAGATGCACTGCCTTATTAATTTATATGGTTCACTTCATTGCTATGGTTAGTATAGCAGCAAAACTGCTAGACCTCACATTACAGGCCCGATGGCGCAGGTGGTAGTGCTTCTGTCTTGTACGCCATGGGTCGTGGGTTTGATCTTTACCTTGGACAAATATTTATATGTTATTTTTTTTGTTTGTTCTATGTCTGGGTGTTAAATATAGGTATTTGTTTGTGTGCTTTAAGCGATTTATCGCGGAACAAGGTCAATGTATGAGATTTTGTGGGAATTCATTATTATTGTGAACAAAATAATTGCACCCATTTTTTGTTTAAAGGCATAATTGACGGGCCGAGAGGTTCCAGCGGAGTAAAATGGTATCTCTCTCTGTATTAAAAATTGCAGCCTAAATACCGTCGCGAAGAGCTACGCTCTGCGATTGTCCAAACTTTGGGAGGCTATATACATATATAAGGCCTGCCTCTTTATATATATATAGAGGCAGCATCGGACGTTCTACGGCTGCTATGATAATAATGAAGTCAGAAAAAATGCATTGTACTATGCACAATAAATTAATACTTGAGAATATGCTTTTTTACCCGACATATACAATCAACATTAGACACTAAAATAAGTACAATTCGAAGTCATATCTATACAAATTGGATAGAGGCAAAGAAACCGAGCTTTTGTAAGATGTGTACGTTTGTTATCCATTTGCAGCATAACCGGTTCATGGATTGTATTGGACGTTTCCACCTAGAAAGGATATTAGCTAACTTTTCTTACCGCTAAAGTACTCCCGATCATGTTGAAAATTGAAGAACATGGATGGAGTTCCAGGTAAAATATTAATCGATTTCATATTTTATAAAGTGTGCGCGTTGTCTGCTTTTGATAAAAGTTCGTGAAGAGTTTCATAATACGGTTTATCTTTCTTTGACATTTCTGTTACATAACGACATTGAACCTTGATGAAGAGTTACTGAAACTTTATTCTCATTGATTAATAAAAACTTGACTATCCATCCGATCTTTCTCCGGAAAAACTTGAAGGGCACAAAGTATGATTCAACCTCATTCTTATACCGAAGAGTTATATTGTTAGGCTTATTTATTATTATAACTTTGAAGAAGTTTCCATCTGAATGAAAATAACTTTCCCGAACGAACAATTTTTACATGAAAGGGCAACTTATAACAAGTGGACGGCATTTCCCATGAAACTTCTGCACAATAATAGTAGTATTTCAAAAGAATTTCAGGAGTTTGTTTGCAAATCAGTCTTTGATACAGGATAAATTTTATGAGATTATATCATTTGTAAACGGTACAAGATAATATCACGGGCCGATTGTGCTTTAGTATTTTATTATTTCTGTATTTCATGTTGTATTATATACACTAATAT
>JACJUM010002525.1:1078148-1095274 GCA_020976665.1 Heortia vitessoides | reverse complement strand
TATATATATATAAGGAGAAGCTGACTGACTGACTGACATATTAATGCAGGGTTAGAAACATGAAATTTGCACAAATCCTTTTATAACGTAAAAGATCACTAAAAAAAATGTTTCATCATTTAACCTCTAAAGGGGTGTTTGGGGAACTTTGGGAAGGGAAACTTTGCTGTTTTTGAAATTCAGCATGAAATTTTAAAAAAAAATTATAAAACACAAGTAAAATATTTTTTTGAAAATCATCCCAACAAGGAAAGTACAATGTTAGCATGAAAGTTCTACAACTGAATGCGGGAAAACCGCGGATCGCTGCTAGTATATATATAAATTAAAATGAACTGTTCATCTATATGTACACACGCACAACTTTCAAACGACTGCCCCATATGTGCAATATTTTTTTATAGAACATCTCATACATTGACCTGACTCCATGTTAAGTCGCTTAAACCGCTTGTGTTACGGACGCCAGACAACAGAGGATTACCAGATTAGCATTCGTAGCTTGTACTAAACAAGCTGTCGAATGTATTAAAAAATATGCATTACCTAATATTTATATATTTTAATAGTTTATAGGCTTGCGACTCAATAATTGGATTAAAATGCATCTAGAATAAGTAACGAGTAAAATTTCACTAGGGTTTACTAGTTGGAAAGACTTGAGCCGACTGCTACTGAAATTTATTGCACACCTAATTGACGTTTACTAAGTCTTATGTCTTTATGTCTTCATGCATTATATTACTTTCTATTTGAGACTTGGCATTGACTTAATTTTATATCGTGTCCTCCGAGCATTGAGGAGTAGTTTATCAGCAATCTTTTTAGGCGTGAAAGGGTTATAAACAGACAGACACTCATGCTCACATTACTGAGTTCTGGTTTAAAGGTGAGAGGTGCAGTAAAATTACTAGATAAATGTGATAAGGCATCTTCATTTTACAAGGATGGCGACACTCTAGTTATCTTTATGAAAACACGAGCGTCTATAAGCTGCAGTCAGGTTTACCATCAGATGGACCGTATGCTTGTTCCCCGACTTCGTAAAACAAAATCAAATATTAACGTAGCCAAGTGACTAAAATTTTTTAAGTGGCTATAGGCAGGGCACATTGCACGCTCAACTGTCAGTTGAGCGTGCGATATATATATATTTAATTATACAAAAATTTTACACAGGCACTGAAAGGCAATAGTTAATTACATAAATGTTTGTCCAGGCGATCGAACCCACGATCCTTATCCCAAAAGATAGGGATACTACCTAATGCGCCATCAGACCTCTAATTTTTTACTTGTAAAATTTCAGTCAATACAGCACGTTCACGACATAGGACTCCCAAAAAGAGGAAAATATGCCCATAATTGCCGCATTAAGCAAGCATGCTACTGCCCATTTCCGCCCTGCTGTATTTGATTTACATTGCTTTCGGACGTCTTTTACGACAAATGGTTCTGGAGGAGGTACTATTCAGCTCTGCCAGTACCACACGGTCATAATATCTGTTATATGAATAAAAAAATTTTTAATTATAAAATTACCATGTTGAACCAATTAAAATCTCTTACACCCTCTATCCATTCCATTAGCGTTTTCAAAGCAAACAATAATGTTCCCTCTTCCCTCTGCAAAAGGCATAAAACATCGGCCTTTTTACAGGATAAATTATTTAAATATCATGCTTTGAACAAACATCAACCAACAGCCCTACGAAAGGCGTCCATCAGCGAAAGCCGAAACAAAGTTCCCTGTATAATGCGTTGGAAACACAAGGGACTCTAAATGGTTAGGAGGCGACCGTTGATAGATATAACAGTAAAAATTAAACTGACTTAGTGATAAGTAGTTTAGAGCACTCATGTTACAGATTTCCGACGACATAAGTATTATTACATCACTACAAAGTATAAAACAAAGCCGCTCAGATCTTTAAAACTTCGCAAAGGATTTAGAAAGATTCATAATATATAGGGTGATTCAATCGTAAATGTACACATTATTTTGTAACTATAATTTAAACGCTGATCGTACCCTACGAGTTAGATCAAAATAATGTTCTATAGTATTGTACACCTTGAAGAGGTCTACAATGAATTCTACGGTGGTATATATCCATCTCTAAGAGATAATCGATAATAAAAAATCACGGTACAAATATATAATACTTTAATATACATACTTTTTACAAAACAAAATTAAAAAAAAAACTAATCTAGTAGCTGGGCACATTGACAACGACGATCACTTAAGTGAGGTCCGGCTTCAGAGGCGCCCTCAAGTGACAGCCATCAGTTCCGCCTCAATCCTGCGAACCCGACGGGGGCGGCCGTGATTTGAAAACGGAATTAAACCTGCATAGGGTTTGGTCATACATCTATTTCTGAATTAATATAAACTTTAGTTGGTTGATAAACCACCCTTAATTACCTAATATGGTTATCTAATAACTTTAGATAAGTGAGACATAATCAGCATCATCTTTATACCAGCCATTGGAAAGTTCACTGGTGGACATATGCCTCTTCAAAGGTGGTCTCTTTGCCCATAATTGCGCTTAGCAAGCGTGTTGGCAATCGCAGGGCGCAGCTTTCGCGTCGGGGATGCTGCTGCCCATCCCCGCCCTGTGTATTTCAGCTACACTGTTTCGGATGGATATACCGCCATTTGATGTTTCTTGTACCTTAATCGCTTTTCTGGTCGCCTCTTACGACACCTAGTGCAGTCGGAGGTACTATTCTTCTTTGCCGATACCTCACGGCAAGTAATATTGTTAAAATTTGCATTTGTGATGTTTTTGTGATCTATTTTTTGAGATATGCGAGTGGATAAGGTTCCTCAAATATTAATTATTGTATTATCGTCATTGCCACGTCGACAAATAATTATGTCAGTCCACATGATAGTAAGCATCTCAGCAGCACATAGACGCTTGTATATCACAAGGATATCACTAGCGCGTTGCTAATCTTATGACTTCAAGATATTATGTCACTTCACCCTGTAATTTCAACGCTTTTCTCATCCTCCAAACTGAATCAGCAATGTGAACTCTGCTGTTTTTCCGTAGAAAAAGGTTAGGGTAAGGTATTTCATATAAAGTCTATCACATGCCATTGAGTGTCAACAACTTATCCTTTATTTCTCGGCGCTTGTTAATTAAAAACCTTAATAATGTTATTTGCAATTAAACTATTGATGTGGTTTAGCTTTAATTTCATCATCATCATCATCATATCAGCCACAAGACTTCCACTCCTCGACATAGAACTCCCCAAGTAATCTCCAATAGGACCGGTTGTATGCGGCCTGTGTCCAGCGCGATCCTGTGGTTTTAGTCAAAGCGTCTGTCCATCTTGCATGTGGACGCCCTACGATGCGCTTTCCGGTACGTGGTCTTCATTCCAGTACCTCACGTCTCCATCGACCATCGGTTCTGCGTACCAAAATCTTTTACACCAGAAATATTTGCTCGTATACCATTTTTTTTTGAGGAAATATCGAATAACGTCCTTCAAAAAAAGAAACGAAATATAGTCTTTACCAACGACAGTACCACAAATACTTCTGGAACATGAACCCTGGTTTCGGCCTTCAATAATAAGCCACGTATTATATATTTTATTTTATAGTATTATTATGTATTGTGGTATTATTGTATTGTATTGGATACACAGAAGCTAGAGAATATGGTGAATAATAGAAATGACAGTAAAGTTTAATTTTAATTGAATATTCTGGTGTGGTTATTAATAATTAATGATCTGATGACGAACGTCAGCCAAATTTTAATTAATGTACGAATTGGACGTCTGTAATCGCTATTCATACGAAATACTTATATGGCATTTGAGTTTCCACCATTAATGGATTGATCCTAAATAAACCAGAAAATTAATACATAGGTTTTAGTAAAAAGTTAATATGAATAAAAACTGAGCGAACGTCAGCGTTGGCTTTTTCTTACTTCACTCTCACCTACTTCTAGCGCCAATAAGCAGTGTTCGCAATGCTGTTCCGGTTTGAATGGTGAAAGAGGCTATGAAATTACTGGGTAAATGTGACACGGTACCTTCAGCTCACATGATTGGCGATACGCTAGAGATATCTTTGAGATGAAACGAGCGTCTATAGGCTGCGGTCACGTTTCAAACGCTGAATTCGTGATATAAAAAAATCGAACCACTTCAAAGCAACTCCGGGAAGTTTTATTATTTTATATATATTTTTCATATATATATATATATTGTTTTGTTTGAAATCATCTGGACCAAGCTTGTAAAGAAATAATAATAAATATATATATATACTCGTATATATAAATATATATATAATTTACTATTTACTAAAAATATTTACTATATGAAGGACGTAGGTGAGACAATTTGTCAGTTAATAATAAAAGTAGCCTGAGTTATTCCTTTCAACATCAGCTACCTGCTCGTACACATCCCATTAAAATTTTAATATTATAAGTATAAAACAAAGTTTTTGTTATGTTTTTAGTGGCCAAAAATTATAAAGCAATGCAGAGTTAGAAACAGAGTAGACAGAGGCCTGTGAAAATTTGAATATTAAGGTATCGTACATACATAGTTTCTTAAATATTTAGTGAAAAGCTGTAAATTTAAGAATAACAATCAAACATTTTGATGTTATTTATACGTATGTATAAATAACACGTAGAACTCAATATTCACAGTTAAGATAGAACAGCGTCTGTAGGAACAGTTCTTAATGTTATGTTTTGAAATAATGTAAATTTGTGTAAACAAATGAAAATCAGGCATTTTAATGTCCAGGTGCAGGGGCCGTGGGTTACCGGCAAAGTAGAATAATACCTCGCCATGTAACAGGTGTCGTAAGAGGCGACTAAGGTATCAGAAACGACAGTTGGCAGTATATCCATGCAAAAAAGTCAGCTCAAATGTATAGTGCGGGGATGGGGCAGCAGCTTCCTCGTCGCGAAAGCTGCGCTCTGCAATTGCCAACACACTTGCCCAGCGCGGCCATTACGGGCAACATACCCTTTTTCTTGGGGAGGCCTATGTTAAACAGTGGACTTTTAATGGCTGGTGTGATGCACTAGATTATGGCATGATGATGATTAAGAATTAAGAGCCATTTAGGATTTAATGGGACTATTTTTCGTGCGGTACCAACGCTAATCAACGGGCCCGATGGTACAGCTAGAAGGGAACTTATCTTGTGCGCCAAGGGTTGTGGGCTTGATCACCGCCCAGGATAAGCACTTGATATAATGATTGTAATTATGTTTGTTTAATATATATTTAAGTATTCAATAATTAATTCATTTATTCATTTAATTTACAATAATTTAGTTTTTAACTAAGATACCAAAGTAATATAGACAACAAAATTGCTAAGCAAATAATAATAATCTTATTACAATTTGTGATATTATTTCTGTTTGGTTGAGTAGAAACTAGACTTCGAAAACTTTACTATGATTCTAAAGAATCAAGTGTCAGATTCAGCTGACTAATCATTTGGATAGTCCAGTGGTTTAGAGGGAGTTCGTTTTACTTCCGATGTTTTTGGAATCAACAACGTAGGTATAATAGTTCGTTTTCGCAGAATAAAGGTGTTTTTAGGAATCCTTGTACTTAGTTATGTATGGTATACATAGACCGCAGCATCGCTGTCGGGAATCTACACTACAATTACGACCACGCTAGTCCTGCGCTGAAGGTTATAGACAAAATTCCCCCTTTCTTGGATAAAACTTACGTGTCACGTTGTATATATATATATATATCTACCGGTACCTTACGCCTTTTATACACACCGTAATAATATGTATATAAGGCGTAAGGTACCGGCAGATTAGAATAGTAGCTTCCTCTGAAACAGATGTCTAAAGTGGTGACTAAGGTACCATAACAGGCTGATGGTGGTCTATCCATCTGAAGTAGTGCAGGTTAAATGCACAGGGCAGCATTCCCAAAAGCTACGATCTGTGATTGCCAACACGTTTACCCAGCGTGGCAATTATGGGCGAAATTCTCCCTTTCATGGGGAGGCCTATGTCCAGCAGTGGACTCCTAATATCTGATATGATAATGATAATATAAATAAGACATAACAACGTCAGCTATAGCTTAAATATAGCAGTGGATATCCAACGGCTGTTATGACATTGTCTTTAATTTAAAAGTTAAATTCTACCGACATCAACAACAGATTAAATTGTCGTTTGTTAATTGTATTAAAATAAAACAAACTTTAAGGTGTCTTGCATTTTACAATTTTATCAAATATCTTTGGTAGACGAAAATAAGTTTTTTTTTACTAGAGAGACTAAGTCAAAGTCATTGCAAATAATGACAAAGTGCTTAGAGTTAAAGAAGTGTTTCGAGCGTGCCCGCCAAGTATGATCAGCCGTATTTCCCGCACCGGCTTTGGGTGGAACTTTACGCAATATGCTGCCGTTTATGTCAAACGCCTGCCTGCGTATATTAGTCAAACCAGGTTTTATTTATCACACCTCGTTTAGTATACTTAGCTGCGATTTGTCGACGATTACGTCAACTCATCATGTTCTAAGATTAAAATTAAGAAAAAATCACATCATTACTTCAGCCAAGGAAAGTTTACTGTTGGACACAGCCTTCCCAAGAAGCAATCACAGAGCGTAACTCCGCGACGAGGATGCTGCTCCCCATCCAACCCCGTAGTATTTAAGTTATGCTATTTACACCGCTACCTGTCCGTTCCGGTACTTTAGTTGCCTCCAACGACACTGAGTACACAAGGAGGTGCTATTCTACTCTGCCGGTACCTCACCGCCAAATAAAAATATATGCAAACTTAAGTATTCATAGTACATTTTACAGTGGACGTTTGTTACATATGTTTACATCACTTAGGGTCTGATGGTGTACTACTGTCTCTGTTCTTGCCATCTTTCTCTCTCTCTCACACTTCTAACAAATCTGTTTAATATGAACATTTAAATATCTATTACATTTTTAATTATATTGTCTGATATCCATAATACATGTACTTTAAGCTACTTATCTCGGAATCAGCTTAATATATGACATGTTGTATAAATTAATTTAGTTAAATAACACTGAATTATTAAAAGAGTAATAAGACTAACAACTAAAATAAAAAAATAAGACTAACAACCTACTCTTTCAATAATGTAATGTAATTAAACTAAATTAATATATAATATAATAATAATATTATTCCAATAATTGGGATAAATTAAATAAACATGTAATTTCGTTTCTCTGTAATAATGGAACATACAACATTTAAAGCATTTACGTCAGGTCTTTTAATAATTAAATTTACATAAATCTCATTGATGTGAGTCACAGGATATCACAGTTATATTTTTTTATAAAATGCCACTACTGTCAGTCGTGACATCTAGTGGCTTTTTCAATATAGATAAACTAAAAACAAAAGAACGCACAACACAACAAACAAACATGAAACAAAAATGATAGTCGATAAAGACAAACTTAAGAAAAATGAAAAAAAAAATCCTTTCAATATATAGTATATAGGCCTCCCTAGGAAAAGTAGAAGCTTGCCTATTTTTGCCGCGCTGGACATGCATATTGGCGATCGCAGAGCGCAGCTTTTGCGACGGAGATGCTGCTGCCTATCCCCGTCCTTTGTATTTAGCTACTCTTTACCTTATATAAAATATGATATATTTTGCACACGCGGTTTATGTTCAATATTTACAAAAACTTTTAAGACTTCATCTCTTGTCAAGTAGAAGTTTAATAATCAATTGGAGTCCTGGACATAGTTGCCTATAATCGCAATATATAAGCAACAGTCCAGCTATTACCCTTGGAATCTGATGATCTCTGTAAAAAACAATTGTTTCCTACTCAACCAAAAAACAAATGAACATTCCGATGAACCAACTATGTATTTTGTTACATATTTACCAGAAACACCATTAAAAGCAAGAATAAATATGTCCTACGAATTAAGCTGTAGAACTTGCATACTAATATTAAACCCCCTTAAAGGATGTTTTAAAAAAATAATCTATACGTGTTTTTAGACTATTATCAATGAAGAACATTGTACTGAATTTTTATTCGCACTTCTTTTTTTTAACCTTTAAAGCTGTGAATTTACAAAAATTTCTTTTTCAATACTCCGCTACATTAAAAAAGAAATCCCTGTGGAACATTTCAAGTTCTAACCCTTGTTATTTAGGCACCGCGTTGGTATGTCAGTCGACTTCTCCACTTACATATATAGAAAGAAAATAACAGTTTGAAAAAAACGTCATCAACACAATCAAAATACGTATAAGCTAAATATCAAAAACGAAACTATAACCACGTGCATTCCACTGCATATTGTTACATTATGAATTTCATTCACCTCGGTAACTATTTCCAACTGAAACTTAACTGAAAGCGACTCTCGAATTATCTCGTCTCCACCCAAATTCTACCGAAGCTATAAATTTCAGCCGTCAATGTGCCTAGAATGCTATTACTGCACCTAAAATCTATCACCTTAATTAACTTGCAAGTAATTGCGCGAATGTCATCCATTCTGGAACGTAGCAGACCCTCCAGGTCTATTCATATTAAATTTCACATGTGATTTATTTAGCTGAACACGTAACGGTCTAGTAACTTACTTTTTTAGCGCAAATCTCTTTGTCATCATCAACAGTCGTAGGGCGTCCAATGCTTGAACTATGTCCTTGAAATAGAAGAGACTCAAATGAAATTTTTAAATAATCTTGGAGAATGCCTATAAATTATGAACTACAAAGACTTTCAAATGCCATTTTTATAATTATTAAGTCAGAAAATGAGCACGTGGTCCACTTAACTGATATTTTGAATATTTTAAAGATACAACTACGCATTTACCTTATAATTTCACGGCCTCTCTCTCCCTTCAAACCGAAACACAGCAATGTAAATACTGCTATTTGCCGGTAGAAAGGTAAAAGTGAGATTCTGACGCAGGCGACTTTAGTAAGAGATCAACCTCTATTCATTTATTAAAACTTAATTCATTTAACTTTATTAATTTGAACTATTTATAGTATGAAAACTAGAAATTGCAATATTAAGTTACCAAAAGGCCTCTTACAACGTTTGTTTGCATAATTGCGTCACTTAAACACCAAAACCGCATCGCTTTAGTCTAGTTTGAAGGTTGAATAGGGCAAAAAAGCAATTGAATACTGACATAATCGGTTGGCGTCAACACGCTAGTGATACTACTAGCTTTTATTAAATAAATATTGCCGTACGAAGTTACGGCCTGTGTATTGCAAGCGTCACTGTACCGTCATCATGAAAACAGCCGTAGAATGCCCACTGCTTGACTAAGTCCGCTCCTCCAAATTAAGGGGTAATAATATATACTTTTTAAATAATAATAGATAATAAATTCCAACGAAATCTTACACATTCACCTGACTTCGAGATAAGAAGCTTAAAGGATAAAGGTGGAAGGAATATCAGAATACAAAGGATTTAGGAAACAATTCGAAATCTAATACTTAAATACCTTTAAATAATACCCAGAAACAAAAACTAATATACATCATATACGTATATGTTTTGGGTGGGGATCTAACCTTGGGCAGGCCTTTGTACAAACGGGATCACTATCTGCACCATCGAGCCTGTTAATTTTTTATTATAATTATTAATTATGAGTTATGTTTAATTATTATTTTTTATTTAATTAAGGTAACTTTGTACTGGACAATCGCAAAATCTAGCTTAGCGAAGCGGCGAAGCAACAGCCGTGTGCATTTTTACACGAACCAGAAGAAGTTTTGAAGACACTTTTTACACTTTAATAACTAAAAATCTTAGTTAAATACATAAAATAGATAGATATAATAGGAAGATAATGCCATCTGGCATTAAGTCCGCCATTTGTACATTTTGTAACATTTTGTGCAATAAAGTTGAATAAATAAAAAAAAAAAAAAAAAAATAAAATTTGGTACAGCTATTAAAGCTTCTTACTTCGATAAGTGTCCCAGATTTCTTAAATACAGCTTATAAGCTTATTTAGATATTAACTTCGAAAAATTTACATTTTTATCACTGACCGACTGACCGACTGACTAACTATCTGACTGACTTATAGATTAAAATTCTTACCCACTTTCAGATGACCGAGAAAGCTGAAATTTGGCATTCAGTTTACAATTGTGTGTATCTCTAGGTTTGACTTGGCTAGTTTTTATAAGTAACTATTTTTTATACAAACAGAAGATAAGTTGGTTAGCCAAATATAAGAATAACTAGTAGATGAAAACTAACCACGTCAAATCTACGGTTTTAGTTTGTGTAGTGATTCAATCTTGAGTGCTGAAATTCGTGGATTCGATACCCACCCAAAGCAAATGTTTGTATGATGATGTTCTTTAAGCTACTTACTGGCGATCAGGTCAACACATAAAATGTCAACGCATATGTTATGATTAAAAAAAAAGGTATGTTAAAGCACTTACGCAATGCGCGATTCTAGGTATTTCGCTGAGAGGCCGTACGCGTTTTGACATCCTAGCGGTATAAAAAGTAAATTATACGTATCACGTCTAAAGAAAAGCAATATAATAGACGGCGTATTATGAAACATATGCTTGACATATCAAGTCACAGCGTTTATTAAAAGGCGATCAAGATACACGATCGTCATAGAAATCTGAGGCCAACTTTAATATATTGCCACTACATAATATTGCTCATATTCATAATTCATGAAGGCTTCTATGAACGTGTTCGAAGTTATTAAATTCCATAGGGATGTTTCTTTATTTGATACACGTATCACCACTGAATAAGAGCCCTCGACTTTCAAGGCACGTTCCTGAAGAACAACGTGATTTATCATGTTTGTGGGGTGTTTAGAGAAATAAGGGACATTAGTGGGTTAGGTCTCCAAATAATGTATTCAGGGATAACGGTTCAGGTAGAATTTTTGGTAGCTTTTGTACTGAAGTAAACGGTGTGGACAGAATTTTGATTTAAGATTTCTGATTACTAGACAGCCTTGTTGTTTTACTTAAGCTAAATTCGCTAAAACTTCAGCTAAGTTCTATTTGTGTGTCTAGATGTGCGGTACACTTATTTTTTTTTAATTATAGATCTTATTGCACCCAGATATTCAACTGCCGTGAGATACCGGTGGAGGCGGTGACTGAGCAAGAGGTGACTAAGGTACGGAACCCACAAAATAGCGCAGCTAAAATCCTACAGGGTGGGTATAGTGGTGGGTGGGCATCTCATCAGGAAGCATCCTCGTCGCGAAGTTGCACTCTGTGATTGTCACCGCACCACCAGCGCTGTACTGACTGTAACAGACTGTTCATAATTTTTCTATCTCTTCCTAATCAATCTTTTACAACCATTTTAATAATAATTCTTTGCATGTTCGTAGCGGAAGTGAATAATATACTGAAACTTTGTTAAGTCTATTGTACAATTATAGGTAAAACTTCCCCTTTTAGGGAGGGGGCTATCAGTAGACGTTCTAGGTTTGTTTATTATTATCATCATCATACTAGCCATTGAAAGTCAACTACTGGACACAGGCCTCCCTAAAAAAGAAGGCTTTTTGCCCATAATTGCCACGTTGAGCAAGGGTGTTGGCAATCGCAAATCTATCTCCATCCTTTGCATTTGAGCTGCACTGTTTCGGATGGATATACTGCCATCTGCCGGTTTTGGTACCTTAGTCGCCTCTTGCCGCACAGTGGGAGTTACTATTCTACTATGCCGATACCTCGCGGCTATGATAATGGTGCCGATTGACCCTTTTATATGCTTCATTGCTTCATTCTCTCAACGGCGCGCTTTTTTAAACTGGTATAATGATGCTGAAGAACAAAACTTATTTTTAAGACTAATTGCTGCGTTTGCTAACTTTGTGAAATGGAAAGATCTTCCGCATAATCTGGTGGTAGAGTCTAGAGCCACACTACCCCAGGACAGTTACATGACAAGAGTTCATGTTTATTTAGACATAGGTGGAAACCTTCTAAACGCGATGCAGGTTCTTGATATATATAGTTTATAACGTGTTGTTTGTTGAGTTTTTTTTTAGACCAGGTCGATAAACAAGCCTACAGTCTGCGTAATAGAAAGCGTCATTGCAGCCTATAGATGCTTGTTATAATTGGAGGATATCACTAACGCGTTGTCAACTTTGTGACGTGAGGATATTATAAAACATTGCCCAGTATGAACACTGCTATCTGGTGGTAGAAATAAGTGAGTGAGAGGTACCAATGTAGACAACCTTTTGTATGAGGTCCTCCTCATGTAATTATAAATAAATAAGTAATAAATAAATTCAAACCCTATTGATTCTCCTCTGAGATAAGTCACTTTAAGCACTTATATTACGGCCATCAAACAACAAAGAAATTACAAATAAAATACTTAAATACATATTTAATCACCTGACAAAGCACAATGCACATATTCACCATTTATTTGTCCTGGATCGGGATCAAACCCACAATCTCTATCGCATAAGATAGGATCACCACCATCTACGCCATCTGATACGTCTATGTACTCCCTTTATTTCAATTTACAACGGAATTCGTCAAATATTCCAACTTGATGAATAATGTGCCCAACCGCGACTTCCATGTTTACGATCCTCAACAAAACTCGATTTCAGACGAGCAGCTAAATATAAAAGGAAAACAGTTGAGTGAACTTTGAAAATAATTAGGTCAACGCCATAAAACAAGTTTATAAAACAAAAAACATAACCACACCTTACGTTTTAAATAATTTAAAACTTTTCGGTGCCGGAATAGATGATCCTTTTGGGGTAATAAGTTATCCAGGGATTTGTTCTTTTATGATGTGCTTGTGTCTGCCAATGAGCTGAGCCAAACTTTGTGTTTTTACAAAACAAACCTAGAGCGGTGTTTTGTTTGAGTTCCAGTTACGGAGTTCCCAAACTCGATATCGACTAATCGCGAGTAATATTACCAGTCAGACCAGTGAAATTGTTCTTGTGTTGTTCGCTCATATTTTTCATTTCATCCCTTATTTTTTTATAATAAATAATTAATACAACATCTCCATTATCAAATGCAAACATGATATTTAAGTACGTCATATAACACCCAGATACAAAAGAAATACAAATAAAACAGCAATATATAAATAGTAGACGAGCCCGATGACGAAGATGGTAGTGATCTTTTCTTGTATGCTAAAGGTAGGTAGGCAGAGTAGAATAGATTTTTGTGATTAAATTTATATGTGTTTTAAGTCTGAGTATTGAAAAAAAATATTTAAGCTTTATATTTGTGATTTCTCTGTTGTCTGATCGAAACACAAGTGCTTTGAGCGACTTTTGGCGGAGTCAGATGGTTTATTATTAATATTATTATTTCTAGAAAAATATAGCGATATAAGAATATATAGCTATAACAATACATAATATAACATAACATAACATACATAGAAGCTTAGGTCATAAAATACATGAGACTTTGATGCTGGAAATGGCAGCGTATTCCACAAACTATTTTGATAAATCCTTTAAAGTTCAAGCTGTTTGTTTGTGGAATGCACTTCCTTTCACGAACAGTCGTTCGTGTGCAGTCTTTGGCTTTATTCGAAAAGATTTACATCATAATTCCTTATTAAACTGTTTTGTATCATTTATACTATTTATTATATTAGTATATTTTGATATATATTTTTATTTGCAATATTAAATCTATATATTATTTATGAATACCTTATAACATTATTTCTTTATATTCGATTATAATTTTTTTTATAAATTCTAACTGCTCATTTGTTTTACAAAATCTCTCTCCATCTTAAAATTTCTAGAAGAAATAGCTCTGTGCGATATTCTACTATTTTATTGCTTAATTTATGTATCTTTATAATATTGTTTATATTTATATTAATAATGTGCCTTGAGGTACCAGCAGAGTAGAATAGAACCTCCCACTGCACCAGATGTCGTAAGAGGCGACTAAGGTTCCAGAACCGACAAATGGCGGTTTATCCATCTGAAACATTGCAGTTTAAATGCATAGGGCGAGGATGGGCAGCAACATCCCAGACGCGAAAGTTGCGCTCTGCGATTGCCAACACTCGTGCCCAGCGCGGCAATTATGGGCAAAAAACCTCCATTATTATTGGAGAGGCTTATGTCCAGTAGAGGATTTCTAACAGCTGGTGTTATAATGATGATTATATAAATTATATCCTGTATTGTATATTATTATTATTGATTACGAAAAGAATTGCCTAATATCGATACTGAAACGTGGTATCTCTAAATGAGAATACTAATATTCTCAATAAACTCGATAAGTAATTGAGAGGGCAACGCTCGGAGTCTCTTTGCGTGATTGCGGATTAGCAAGTTGAAGTGGCAGTGGGCTGGGAACATAGCATGCAGCGTTGATGGCAGTTCAATCCACAAAGGCAAGTGTAGCGTAATTTACCCATTAACGAGGCGGATAGACGACATGACTGAAACGGTATCGTACTTAATGCATGCCCTATATATCTACATACAAGCATTACGCTTGCGTCCTATCGGGGTGGGCAGAGACTATGGATCTCCACTTGCTACGATGTTAGCATACCTCTCTCGCTTCCTTTATTCGAATTAGTCATTCCATATACGCTCGTTTATTCTTGGTTCTTCTGACCTGGTCATTCTTTGATATCTCTTCTATCCGGTTAAGATATGTTCACTTAGGTCATCCTATAATTGGAAATATTTTAATTTTACATGAGGTAGACAGGACATTTTACAAAGATCATCTGTGTTTGGAGGGCAACATAGGCGGTGAAATTACTGGGTAATATAATGCAATAACTTTTCTGATGTACGTTATTTTATCTATATATATATATATATATATATATATATGTATGTCACGTTTATCTATGGTGTATATATATTGTCTGCACCACTATAATTTTATTTTTCTGTTTCATAATATTTATTATTTTATAGATAATAAGTAATCGTTAACATTTCGTTGAGTCCGCTACTTGATCATTCTGTAATATTTAGTACCATAAAGTTCAATAAATAGCCACAAACGCACACTTTAAGCCACAAACTTGTCGAAGCACTTATAATAACTTTGTGATACAAGCATCTATGGGCTATAGTGATACTTACTATCACGCGGACTCTATGCGTGTTAGTCGACTAACAAAAACTAGGTCTATGTTCAACAGTGGACAAACTAAGGCTGATATTACAATAGAAAAAATATGGTTAAATCTTAGTTTTTTAGAATATTCTATCATAAATATTTGTGGAACGATTATTTTTATATTTTAACGTTACACAAAGCTCATTACATTGCCGTATGGTACCGTCTGAGTACACCTTAGTAATAGTATGTTTACCTGTACCAGGCTTCGTACAAAGAATACCTGATGATAAATAAGATGACAAATGAGACCCCGTAATCTACAGATGTTGGTACATCCACTTGATGCAGCGTACCTAAAATGCAGCAGGACATGATAGGTGTGGGGTAGAAAGCTATATTCTGCAATTGATACCACGCCTGTCTGACACAGCAATAATAGAATAACAATAGAAATTCTGCTGGACTAGACAGACTAGACTAGATAGTCTGTCCAGTCCAGCAGAAAATCTATGACTGCTGAACGTAGAACTCTTTTTATATATTTCAATAAAAATCGAACGACGACAATCGACGGGCGCGATCGCGCAGATAGTAGTGATCCTATTTTGTGATCTCAGGCCCAGATTCCCACCCAGAGCAAATATTTTTATGATAACATTTGTGTTTGTTCTGTGTCTGGGTGTTAAATATATGTATTTAAGGAATATATTTGTAATTCCTCTGTTGTCTGGCGTTTGCAACACAAGTGCTTTAAGCGACTAACCACAGAGTCATGACAATGTATGATATGATGTGGTATTTTTGTTTATTGATTTCTAAAGTGACAGTTAAGGCTCAGGCACTGTCAGTAAATTAAAGAAATACTGTAATATCGCAAAATAAACAATGTTTGTTGGAATGCAAAATAAAAACTAAATTAATTAAAAACGGTATATTGTATTGTACATTTTACGATGTCATATGAGAAACGGGAATGCGTGACCAGTCGTCTAGGAAATTTGGCGTAATTCCATAAAATATGAAGCAAGTGAGATGCTCGTAATTTAGCTAAATATATTTTTCCTTTCAGAGGTGGCTCTTTGGTTATTTCGTTGTTTAGAACAACGGAGGTTTGTAATCCTATTTTGTTCATCAAAGTCGTGGGTTCGATCTCCACGTGTCTAACAGCCAGGTATTAAATATGTATTAATATGCCCGTAATATTACTATTTTAAACGGTTAATCTCGAAATCAGGTCAATATATGTTGTAAAAATAATAAGAGAAAGTAATGCGAAAACAAGTATGAAAAATTAAAGAAGTCAAATAAGGGTAGAGTTCTCACAATAGGAATGATGAGATTTTACATATTTATAATATCATTATCATCATCATTATATCAGCGATAAGAAGTCCACTGCTGAATACAGACCTCCTCAAGAAAGGAAAAATGTTGCCCATAATTGCCAGGAAATTCTGCTGCTTATCCCCGCCCTGCGCATTTGAGCTACACTGATTCGAATGGGTATACCACTATCTGTTGGTTTTGGTACCTTAGTTATCTCTTACGACATCTACGACAAGGGGAGGTAGGTACTATTATATTCTACCAGTACCCCACAGCAATGTTTATATTGACAAACAAATTAATATACCTGTTGTTTTAAAAAAATCTTTTTTTTATAGCCTATAAAAGTACAGACTATATTTTCGTAAAAAATAAAGATTGATTAAAGTGCGATTTAATCACATAACAAAACTGACAGGGTTTTGTTATGTAATTAAATTCACATTTTGTCTACAAAATTTCACTTATTTAACATGATTCGTAAGAAAATATTTACTAAAACTTGAGCGGTAAGACACAAGAAAGTTTTGCCTTAATCAAACAAGCCTTTCATTATTTTCCAATGACCAGCCATTATTTCGTTGGGCTACACGCAACCCTGATAAAAATGTTTTCTTTTAAATGTAAAGTTCTAACTTTATTTTG
>JACJUM010002525.1:1028893-1077748 GCA_020976665.1 Heortia vitessoides | reverse complement strand
TATATATATATATATATATATATATATTTATATATATATATATATTTATATATATATATATTTATATATATATATTATAATAATTTATATATATATATGTATATACATATATATATTTAAATTGGTTTAGTAGTTTGAAAGTTCATTGCGGACAAAAACTGTGACGCGATATTTCACACTTAAAAGCTGGATCGTTGATTTTTTGCAATTTACGTTACGCTTTTAGTGATGTATACTTTTGAACTCTCCGTCAGTTTTTCTTGCAGGTTCTTTTCTGTTAGCTCACGTAACCTGCTGTAAACTTAAATACTTATAATATTATATTTTAAGTTATATCATAAGTCTGGTAGATTAGTATTAAAGTTGGAGTATTAATAAATAAATATTTGTTTAAATGACTCTTACAACACTGGTTGTCAGGGTCAAGGGTCATTTGTGTAAAATTGTAATTAGCAAATCTATTTTATTTGACAATTTAAAAGTGCCAATAATAGGCTTATTTAAACAAATATATATTTGAATTTGACAATTAAATTATATTTTACGAAATAGTAAAATATTTGTAATTTTTGCTTTTTGTTATACATTTAAGCGTCTTCCATAAATTCTTTTTAAACGATACCTTTCTATTGGATTCTGATTCATTATCATCAAAGCAGTTGGACATAGGCCTTCCCAAGAAAGTGATCATAACTGTCACGCTGGCCAAGTGTGGTGGTAACTGTAGAGCGTAGCCGTGCGACGGGAATGCTACTGCCCATCCCCACCAGTTTTATTTATTATTTAAAATGGTAACGGCTTGAGTTTAATAAATATTGCCAAAGTTACGTTTGAAAAGCTTCATCATATCAAATTTGTAACTTTACGAACTTAATTTTTTATCACACAATTCTTTATTAAATGAATAACAATGTAATTAAAATACGCAAACAAAAGTATTCACAGATTTTCTTACATTACCTCTCGGAAATATAAAGGACAAATCGTTATTGACAATCAGATTTTCATATTGCAGACATGCAGCGTACTGGTTTGAAACTGGAGATAAAATAGGGATATTACTGCAATATGCTCTGATTAAAAGGTTGTGTGAGGCGTTAGTGATATCCTTGCATAAGTATGTATCAATAATACTGATAGTTATCATGCAGATTGTAAGCATGTAAGCCAAACTAGATGAGTTAAAAAAAAATTCAATTCCATCAAAAATTAATCTTGTAAAAATACCAAGTCTCGCAACTTACTCGTAGTTGTTTTATTGTAAAAAGTTGTGATAATCCATCCATCCAAGATCCATGCAAATTTAGCAACATATTTTATCTTAACTTAAGTATGGAATAAAGAAGAAATCTGTTTTGTTAAAGAGTTGGGAAGGCTTTTCTGATACAGAGGATCTCGCTTGTTGTACAGCGTGGAAATGCTGTAAGTATTCTGGGCACCTTTGTGTCAAACATGTCTCTTAATAAGAAATATATAAAACTGCTTGTAGTAACTATAAACCGAAATAATTAAAATCTTTCATGTTTTAAATAAATAGATTAATTTGGCAATCGCACTTTAGACTTCAATGCAACGAAAGCAATCGTTTTCGCTAGAATAAAATAATTTCTAACGAAAAAACCGTCTAAAACCTTCGATAAGCAAATCACTCTGTAAAAAATTCTCACACTATACACACAAATAGACCCTGTTTATGATACTCAAAATGTATAAAACACATCGACCCAAAGAAAACCGACCGTTTAGAAACTAACCGAATATTAAAAATTACATACCAAGAAATGTATGTGTGATTAAGTCATTTGTAAATATAAATTTTGAAAACTATGAGGTTAGAATCACAAATATCTAACTGACCGACATACATTATCTAGCCCAACTATATACCTATGTTTATTATTAAAAACATATTGCGATTATATAGGTACAAACTATCCTATTTATCAAGTTGGATCAAACTGTACACAGTAAGAAAAAAAAATTAAAGTGTTTTCAGTAGTTTACAATATTATCCTGGATGAAACCGAGACACATAATTTTGATACAATTAAAGCGGAATAACGTCTATTGGGTCAGCTTATAATTTTTATACATATCTTACGCATTGAAAGTTTTGAATATTATTTTAAAGATAATAATAAAACATTTACTTGTCTTAGGTTTCAGACGGGTCTCAAAGTCATATTTTTCCCACTCCGGAATACCACAACGGCACTGCAGACTACCTACCATTGTGGCTACCATTGTGTTATTGAGACCTTAATAGATACGTCCACGTTTTGTGCTAAGAAGCGATATCTCATAAACGTTCATCACTCAAATCAATCAAACCTTAAAACATATTTTTTTTGGATTTAGATTTTGTACCAAAACCACCAAGGTTTTAAAAAACAGACCAAAACACGCGTATTTTTTTTGCAATAAGTACAGCACTCGTAAGTGAGCGGTCGAGCACGAAGAGTTTGGGAGCCACTGGGTTACAGTATTTATGATACCGCCATATTTATGTGAACGCAATTCTCCGTAGATTCCGGACACGTCACGGCGACGTTACGGCTCTCCCGCTTCGCTACCCGCACTGCGATCGTGATTCTTTTTGAATTTCAATCTGAACGGGATATGACGTTTTGAAGGGAGATGCGATATTTTAGTTTGAAATGTAGAACGATTTTTCAACTAAACTGTAAAATACAATATTTTTTTAGTTAAGTCTGTAAAAAATTATAAATAAAAAAATCTAGTGCTACAGCGGAAATACCTTTGTATGAGGTTTACTTCATCTATGTGTTTCATCAAACAAAGTCAAATTTATTACTTCGTAGATATTTTTATATAAACGCATAGTCACTTTATAAGTTTCGTTTTATAAACAGGCAACCTTAAAACAAATTGACTTTTACTCATAGATATTTTATATTAAGAAGCCAATGTGCCAATATCATATAAAATTACGTTCCCACAACATCTCATACATTGACCTAAATCCGATAAGTCACTTAAAGCACTTGTGGTACGGACATTAGACGCCAAAGGATCATAAATATGATATTTAAAGACATATATTTAAAACAGAATAAATATAGATATCATCATATAAATATTAGTCTTGGGTGGTGATCGAACCCACGACCCGCACAAGATCAGATCATCGGCATCGGGAGCCTCATGGAGCAGATAATATTTTATCAGAAAAGAGTTTATAAATAATTTATACGTTTTTATATTGCTTTACTTCGTTCACAATTAAGCCATTTATTCAATGTTTATTGCTATAAATAATAATAATATAACTAGCCCTTAGCACAGATATTTTCTTTGTGTAATTTTAAATGTTAATAAATATTTAAATTAATAAATATTAAAATTACTGTCATAATAATAGATATGATCTGGGAGAATTGATAAGTATTTTAGACTAATTCTGGAAACTGCAACATCTTAATAGATATGTAACTAATTCGTTAACAGACTTTTTTTCTTTTAACTTATTATTTTAACAAATAAATAAATTTTGCTATTTTTGGATTGAATACTATAATGGTAACATTTCACACTGAGATACATCAACAAAATCACATTTTTTATTTTTTTTATTCTGATAATACACACTGCCGTCGTGGATCAGACCAGGTGTCGTAAGAGGCGAGGTATCAGACCAGACATACGACGGTATATCCATCAGACAGAAAGAAATAATTATTGGTACATTTGTATGTACCATATTTATATGTACCATTTATATACTAATTTAAACAATACTTTAATGTTAAGTATAGTTAAGATTTAATTTTCAGAATGCATGAGAGTTCTCTTATCTCAAATATATGATAATCTCCAGGATATTTCATGAAAAGCCACAAAATTTGTTTATAATATTGTAGAATGGAGCTAAGAAAAGAATACGAGACTAATACATTCATATCGAAATTGATTTATAGAGATAGAGATTTAGTTATTTTTAAAAACTATTAAAATGTCGTTTTACAAGTAATATTATATCAAATAAAAAATTCTTTTTTTTTCCAATCTTTTATGTAGATTAAACAAATATAAAAATCTCACGGTCTTTAGATTTGTTTAAAAATTCCTTGACGCCTAAGATGGAAACTTACGATCATTTCCATTTAAACATTTTTACATCTATCTTAGAGTACTCACAAGTTTTAATAATGGATTTGATAAAAAATGTTGATTAGTTTACTATAATGGAGAAAATTGAGGATAAATACTGTATTTAGTCGTAGCATTAAAGCCACAAAATGGTAGTTATTTTTCTTATTTATAGTATGTAATGTATTATTTTAAAACAATTTTATTCTGTAACTCATACCGTGATAAATATAAAATATTTTACAAGATGTTCAGGCGACATAAAAAGTATTAAAAACAATATGTAATAATCGTATAACAAGAACAGGACATAAATTGTAAACTCAATCAACCACTTAGAAGCACTTTCAAAAAACTACAAACTAATCGTAACAACTCACCTTCGAAGCCAGTTCTCATTGCATTCGGGAAATTGCCACAAAAACACACCTGTCAAAAGGACTTCGCATCACTCACAAAACATTAAAGTGTACTTTAAAAGTTTCGATACGAGACCGGGTGTAGGGCGGGCTACGCGACTGTCCTGCGCGGCGTTCGCTTCAGTACTGGCCCGAGTAAGGGATGAACTCTGAAATATGTGGGTGTGTAGCGGTAAAAGCTGATTTACATTGAACCAGAGAACCAGCTGACCAGATCTAATCAGTTGCTCTATGGAGGTTTGTTTATGTATTTAAATAAACGATAGATGATGGATCTTGGCTGGATTTATACATACACTATTACTTAGCATTTACGCATTCTTTACTTTAATAACACTTAGCTCGTTTTAGGTTAGATTATATTACACACACTGGGACTGCGTATTAAAACTCCGAGATGATTTTCACGCAGTTTTCAATTAAGTGACGTTCTATTTGACCGTCGTAACAAGTCGTCGTATATATATAGATGTGAGTGTGTTTAAATATTACAATGTCTACGGTGTAGACATATAACTCCTTTAAATGCATTGTATATACAAGTCTCTACTATACATAAATAATAAAACTGCAAATTAAACATAATTTCTGTCTTGAAGTTATGCTCTGCGATTAACACCACGGCACCACCTTAATTTATCCTTTTTCGGGGAGGTCTAAATCCAGCTGTCAACGTTCGATGATAAAGATGATTTTTGTGTTACGCTAGCAACCTTATTTATTGTATTATGTTTATACCAAATTTGCCGTGAGGTACCGATAGAATAGAATAGTACCTCCCACTGCACCAGTGGGAGGTATTATCGTAAGAGGCGACTAAGGTACCAAAATCGACAGATAGCGGTATATCCATCCGAAACAATGCAGCTCAAATGCAATGGGTGGGGATGGGCAGCAGCATCCCTGTCGTGAAAGCTGCACTCTGCGATTGCCAACACGCTTGCCCAGCGCGGCAATTATCTGATAAAACTTCCTTCCTTGGAGAGCTTGTGTCCAGCAGTGGACTTACAATGGCTGGCCAGAGTAGAACAGTACTAAGTTTTGTACAACAGATGGCGGTGTTATGATCTGCGTTTGCCAACACGTTTGGCCAACACGGAAATTAATTGCAAATCTTGGCCTTACTTGGGAATGTATTTGTCGCTGGATATTTACTGGTATAATGATGTCAGTATGCCAAATTTAATTAGTAATTTTGCACAAGCACGTGGACGGTGAGAGACTTAATTACCCTGCTTCTTCGCTATGTTATATTATAAAGCAATTTACACAATATGTGTAAAATACAGTACGCCTTCTTACTACAGTAAACTTTCTTTGACAGTCACTCGTCTGTTAGCGAAAACGCTATTGGTATTACCTGAGTTATTTGCATTCAAATAGACGCGACATCTTTTTACATATCACCGTGTTTGTCCGAGATGAATTCCTATACTTTTTAAATGAAATCAATCGATTTTTGCTTAATGTGTACAGTTTGAGCCAACTTGAGTATAGGAAAGTTAATATTAAATAAAATAAAATTTAAATTAACGTTAAAAAATATCCAAAACAACACAGATTGATCTGATTACATGATAAGTCACTTTAAACACTTGTATTATTGACATCAGACAACAGATGAACCACTAGGATATAACTTAAATACATATATTTTTATAACACTCAGACACGGAACAAACATTATATCATCATATTATAATTTGTCATAGGTGGGAATTGAACCCACGACATTTGGCACACACGACAGGATATCTATCCACCTGCGCCATCGAGCCCGTCAATGTTATAGTTATTCTCGTTATAGTCGCAATATTTTTTTCACTATAAACACTAAAACACTATAATATAAGACGATACAACGTCTGTTTTGGCCGAATGTTTAAACACGAGATGACTTGCATATTTTTTATTTTTAAATAACACATGCTGCGTTTTTACACTGATTCAACTTTGTGTATTACAAATATAATATTCAAATATACATTTTAACACCCAAACACAAATTTTCTGCAAATAAATATCAATGATACATTATTGAAGCATTAATTCCTTCATACTCTAATCTTTAAATTTACTATATACTTTAATTACTAGTGAAAAGTGCATTGTCTCGAGGCGTTAGCATTACTAAAGTTGCATACTAACTTTGCACCCCCATTTTGCCTCTATAGTGAGTGAATATTTAAAAATCCTTTCTCAGTACATCCCAACGTTATAAAATTATCCCTATGGGAAATTTTAAGTTGCATCCCTTATAGTTGAAATTTCAATTAGTCAGTCAGCCAGCTTTTTTAAATATATACAGATTACTTCTCAATATTGACTGAACTTGAGAATAATAGGATAATGTTTGTTTCTTTTAAGTATTTTTATATCAATTTAATGTCTAGACAATTAATGTGAGCCTGTAACATGTTTACTTAAGTTGTTCCATATTACCTGACTCGTCAGTAACATAACAGGCTCAATATACAAACTTTTGACTGCTTTAAAACAAGGTTTCCAACTATTTTTTTGTACAATCTACATTAAGGCTCACCAGCGAACATTTATACTGCCTGTTAAACGTTATATCATTTTTTTATATTATATAGCCAGAAAACAAGCAAACCGCAGTCTATAGACTCGTGCCATCACAAAGATATCACAAGCGTGTGGCTTATAGATATTATGACTCATTTACCCAGTAATTTTACTACCTCTCTCATCTTTCAAACCTAAAAACAGCAATACGAACAATGCTATCAAGCGATATAAGTGATAAGTGATAAGTTAGAAGCATTAAAAATAAACGAGCGTGTATGAAAAGACTAACACGAGTAAGGGAAGCAAGAGAGGTATGCCAAGATCGTAACAAGTGAAGATCCATAGTCTCTATCTGCCTTATTACAAAAATAGCGGGTACTTTTTAAAAGTATTGGCTCCTGGAATAGACTTAAGAGTAAAAGGAAATTCACTATATTTTATATTAGGTAAACATAGTTAAGCCAATTTATATCTGTATGTTAAAATGCATAATTAAGCAGAAAAACACTGATAATTATAGAAGTTTCCAATGTGATGTCGTATATAAACATATCTTTTCTACGGTTACATTGCACACGCTAGCTGAACCCGACTAGATTGATCAAAATATTGCACTGCAGTATTCTACATCATATAAAGGTCGACATAAATATCCACGATGGACATGTCCATCTCTACAACCTTTACTATATTCCACAAAAAACAGTTTTATCCTTATTGCACCCGGGCAGAGCCTGGGCGGGTGCCAGTTAAATATTATTATCGTTATAAAATTATTACTATAGTTTAGCCGTGAGGTACCGGCAGAATAGAAGAATCTCCCTTCGAACTAGGTGTCGTAAAAAGCGACTTAGGTTCAAAACCGACAAATGGACGTTTATCGGTCTAACAGTATGGCTCAAATGCACAGGGTGGGGATGGGCAGCAGCATTCCCGTCACAAAAGCTGCCCTCTGCCATTGCCAACACGCTTGCCTGGCGCGGCAAATATAAGCAAAACTCCCCCCTTCTTGGGGAGGCCTATGTCCAACAGTGGACTTTCTATGGCTGATATGACTATTGTTTCTTAACAACATCACACCTTACTCTGTGATACGTCGATCAAATCACTTGTATTGCGGAAATCAGACAATAGATAAATAACAAATATACTATTTAAATATATTGATTTAACACTCACAACACGGCACAGAACAAACACAAAAACTATCTAATAAATATTTGTCTTGGGTGGGGCTTGAACCAACGACCCTTGGCACTAAAGATAGGATCCTCTCACCTGCGCCTGCGCCCACGGATCCATCAAGATGTAGCAGGTCATATACCTGCTTTTACAGTTGTCGGTAAAGTAAATGCAGCATGCAGTAATTTTTTTTTTGGCGGATTCATTAATAAATCACTCAGACCAGAAACAACCTGTACATAGCTCGAAGTTGTGATACTGAAGATAAACCTTCACTATAATTTTCCTATGCAATTTATAAGCTTTTTTTAACTCGACCCGTCGTAAACTGAACCCAGTTTCTAGAGCGGGTACGGTTTGACGTGTTAATTGCTTTTCGAGCTTGGATCTGATGTTTTCTATTCAACAAAAAATAAACTTCGCGTCTCAAATGGTTCGCATTACCTAAAACATTATTCTAGTCAAAAACTTCAACGACTATTTCATGAATTATACTTACATTATCAGTTGACGACAACTGCAGAAGTCAAATATGAAAATGTTAATTGGATTAATTGAATTTTCAGTTGAATAAATCGAATAGTAATTAAACTATATTTTAGGCAATAAACATTACTATTTTTGGGGTTCTTTACAGCGAAAGCATTCATGATTACAATTGTTCTTAATTTTAATTTTTTTTACAACCGTAAAACCACCTGAGATTTTTAATTTTGCAGTACATACAGTATATGAATATTAATACTGATTGTTGATAAGATTAAATTACACAGGATATTTGGACTTAGACAAGTACATAGTATAGTATACACAAATTTAATATTTTTTTTGTTAATTCACTGATATTGATATCATTTTTACAATAAAATATTTGTAATAAATTATTTTCTATTAGATATTTTCGGATGTCCAAATTATGATATCTGGTATCAATAATAAAAATAAAAAATTTATATGTTTCCTTTACAGATATTGGAAGTCCACTACTGTAAAAAAACTTCCCCAAGAAAAAGTACTTAACCTATTTTAAATCCTTTGCAATTAAAATGCTACATAATATTTGTATTTTTATACGTTTGCAACGATTATATACAAAAACTACTAAATAGATTTAAAAAACTATTTCACTAATATTAAATTAAGCTGCAGAACATTCTTGCCGGATATAGGCCTTCCTGAGAAAAAAGGAATATTGTCTCAGAGTGTAGCTTCGCACTGGTGATGGTGCTTTTTTATAGTATGAAGCCAGCAAACAAGTATACAGTCCGGGTTGTAAACCTGACCGCAGCCTATAGATGCTCATGTCATATATCGCTTGCGTGTCGCTAACCCGCCGTGAGATACCTGCAGATTAGAATAGTACCTCCCACTGCACTTCGTGTCGTAAGAGGCGTCTAAGGTACCGAACCGACAGTTAGCGGTATATCCATCCGGAACAGTTTAGCTCCAATGCATAGGTTATCAATCAGCATCTCCGTCGCGGAATCTGCGCACTGCGATTGCCAACATGCTTGCCCAGTGTGGCAATTATGGGCAAGGAAATTTCTTCCTTGGAGTCTACCAGTCTTGATGTCTACCAGTGGTCTTTCAGTGGCTGGTATGATGATGATGCCGCTAACCTTGTAAACTGGAGTTACTTTGTTATATTTACCCAATTATTTCACCTCCCTCTCACTCTTCAGACCGGAACACAGCAATACGACTACTCCTATTTGCCAGTAGAACTATGAAAGAATAAGGTACCAATGCAAATTACCGTTGCAACAGGTCTACCACTAGTAAATACAGCACATTCCCGCCCTGCATTTGAGCTAAGATATTTTATATAGATTAACCGACATCTGTGGATTCCGAAGTCACCTCTTTCGCCCCTTCGACAGAAAGCTATTCTACTCTACCCACAGCTATTAGTTGCGTTATCAGCAAGTGCCGTAAGTTTTATTTTATTTCCATATTCTTACAGGAAATAAAACAACGTGAGTGAATGCTTGTGGTTAAATAAAATGAACGGACAACGAGCGGCGCGGATTGCTGTGTTCTTTAAAGACTACAAACGCAGCGTGGACTTACGGCTTAACATTCAGACACATAGAGTACTAAAACTACTTTCGTCGGACAAAAAATGTAAAATGTTAAATTAGTGGGCTAATTTACTTTTTAGCCTTTCAAGAAGTGGTTTTGTTTTGAGTTATTTTATTTTACAATTAACGGGCCATTCAGTTTTTCTTCTATTTGTGAGTTACATTTGTATAAAAACGGTATCGTCGCTTACTACCTCGTATGCTTTTAGACGTCAAATGTTAGCGTTTCTTAGCGTTGTATTTTTGCGCCTTCCATAGAGGTTGAACTTTCGTTGTTGTACTTAAATTAAATTTTGTTGGACTTATTTGAGCTTAATAATAAGGCCATGAACCCTAGAGTAACTCAACTCATTCTTTGGCAGTGTAGAGTTTATAGCGTTCGGTCAGCATGATAGTAAAAGTGACCGCATATACGCTAGTTTTATTACTAGCGTGTCGCTAACCTTGTTAACGAAACGATGTCACATTTATCCAGTAATTTCACTGCATCTGGAACACAGCAATACCAATACTGCTATTTGGCTGTAGAAGTAGGTGAGAGTGAAGTACCAAAACAAACGACTTTTGCAAGATGTGATATTTATTTTTTTAATTGCTTAATATTTTTTTTCGCAGATGAAACATAAGTATATAGTAATATATTGGCCCTATCGACTAACGAAAAGGGCCAAATAAAATACAATTACAAAAACACTATGCCATTGCCTATAAATTACAGATGCGAGTTGAAACAAATATTTAAGTATGCTCCTATGATATTTAAATCTATAATTAAGATCTACGACACGTAAATGTGTTTAACATTTTACAGAGGCAAACCAAAGTATTAATATAAAATAAATAACATCAAAGGTTAAAATAGTATCAATAACTAGATCTATGTAAATTTGAATACCTATTTTTTGTGGTATGCCTTTAAATTTATTACTTTCTAGCTTTCACCTTTCACTTCGATTAATGTACGGCGATAATAATACTAGGATGCTGTTTTTTCTTGCAGGTTCTCTTCTAGTGTGTCTCGTAGTAAACCTATAGTAAACTCAGTTTTTAGAGCTGTCTGGTGCTGGCTAACTAGTTTTAAAGTATTATAGTATATTTTTCAAACCTATAGTGTAGGCTCAGCTTCCAATTATATATGGATAGATTTGATTAATATTAACATTTTAATTAAATAATTTAAAAAAAGCAGTGAGGTATCGGCTTTGTTCAAAATTACCTCCCCCTGTACCAGGTGTCGTAAAAGGCGACTAAGGTACCAGAATCGAGAGATAGCGGTGTATCCATCCAATATAATGTAGCTCAAATGCACAGAGTGGGGATGGACAGCAGCATCTCCGGCGCGAAAGCTGTGCCCTGCGATTGCCAACACGATTGCTTAGCGTGGCAATTATGGGTGAAATTCTCCCTTTGCTTGGGAAGGCCTATTTCCAGCAGTGGACTTCTAATCGCTGTAGTGATGATGATAACATAATTTCTTCAATGAAATGGAATTAAAGTTTAGAGGGCCCACTATGTTTTCTTGAGAGACCAGTGTTTTAATGCCACATCGATCGTCAGCAATTCAATCGGCGTAAGGGACATAGGCAAATTTTTGGTAGTTATTTATATCTAACTTTTGTTAATAGATTCAAGATAAAGTGGATTTAATTTAATATACTCGTAGCATAAACAAAAATAAAAAGTTTTTTTAAATAAAACATAATACCGAATGGATTATTTTTATTTTCTTTTTTTTTCTTTCTGTAAAACCTGCATATTGTCCCTTACGCCGACACTAGTAATTTACATCGGTCGACTTACTTTAATATTTATTAATTCGAAGAGACTTATGCTTTTGTAAATTTAACACAGCTGAAAATCAATAAATGGATTTTCAAAACAGATCCCTAAATAAACAGATATTGGCCCAATTTTGGTTGTCCTTGTAACGATTTGATTGATTTTCTTTAAAAGTATTCTCATTTATTCCACAGATTGTGATTATGGATACAGAAGTTATATTCAATTCTATTTGATTTTAAAATTTAAATTCAAAGTATACTTTATTCGATTTAGGCCTATTACAAACACTGTAGAATAATTAAAAATGACATAAATTAAAAACAGTAATATTTCAAAATAGGAAATACTATATTATATTTTACTTATAATACTGATGACCCTGAAAAACCTATGGAGTGCTAAGAGTTTTAATAACTCTATGCAAAGAAAGGAACCACCATGTAAGGTAGAAGGTAAATTATGACGGGCCCAATGGCGCAGAATGTTTGTGCTGTGTCTGGATATTAAATGTATGTATTTAAGTACTATATTTGTAATTCCTCTATTATCTAATGTCTGTAACACAAGTGCTTTAAGCGACTTATCACGGAATCAGGTCAATGTATGAGATATTGTGGTGATTTAAATATAATATACTCGTCAAACCACAATTTTATATGTACACATAAAATGCTTTGCGTTGAGATGTGGACCGTCAGTTTATCTCATCTTTTATATAAAGTATATTTATTTATTAAAGGTATTATTTCAGATTACTCTCATATATACTTATATTAATAATAAAATATATTACGAGTATTAACTTGTCCGTAACCTAGGAGATGTGTATCCGACATGGTTTATTAGAATATAGAAAAAAAATAATGATGAATTTTCCTTCTACTATTTAACCAAGTATGATTTTGTGTGGAGCTTAATGATGATACAGTAACCAGAATTTTTAAAATTTTCCTTCTTATAGCCTTATCTATTATTAAAAACTCCTGTCATTGCCACTGCAATTCAGTTCATTGTAGCAACGACACCTTCAGATTTTTGGATAGTAAAAGGAAGTATTATTTTATACACCTTTAATGCAAAAGTATGAGGTAAACAGATTTTACACTGTGTGTTAATGTTAATAGAATAAAGAAGAACAGGTGACTCGACAGAGGAATGGATTATTTTGTGCAAGCACAACAAGCTATACCGCTTGCGACGCCATACAATGAAATTATTTCAAACTTTCACAGTAGTTCACAAGCGAACGGTCCATGTTGTGCCGTTGCCGTGTAAATTTAACAAACTTCTTTTGCATTATTTCTATTTTATCTATGTGTAGCTGGTAAAGAGGACTCCAGACTGGGTAGCAACATTACAGTTTACTTCTAACGAAACTAAGAAAGAGAAGCAGTGTGCTTTGCGATGATTCAAAGTCTCTAGTTGCTCTTTATATAAAGTCTGAAAGTATGCTAATATTTTTATTATTTATTTAAAGTGTCTTCGAAATGCTAACTTTCTGTCAAATATCAGCAAGATCCCTAATAATGCCTACTTCGCTCAGTTATTTATCATGCAAATATATAAATAAGTCTATTTTATTTTATGTGAATAAAATTAAGCAGCATTTATCTACATTGAGACTCATTATCTTATGCCAAAAAATCGTTCTGCAGCTCCTTGTGCCTCTCAAATACTTTAATATCTATAAAGATTTTCAGATCACCAGCGTACATCAGGGCAGGTCGTGACAAGCGATCAATCAGGTCGTTTATTAATAGGACAAAGAGCACAGGTCTTAAGTGACATCCCTATTGGACTTCCGAGGAAACAGCAGCAGGAGTCGTAAAGAAACCCTGCAACGTGATAGGTTGACTTCAGTTGCCCAGGTATGACCTAATCCATTGCAGTAAACAATCATAAATACCCTAACGAAAACAAATAACTTACTTTTAACTTACTCGTAATGTGTATGAAGTGTTATTGCTCCTGTGTGAAATTTATAAGTGATAAAATAAATGAAATAACCAATCGAAAATTTTAAAATTTCGGTATGGCCATGTAGGTAAAATTCTGCACAAAGTGAGATTCCAATCGAGTTCTAAATGTCAAAGGTTTTTTTTTCTCAAAAACTACTAGACAGATAAAAAAATAACGATAAGGAACCATTTATTATTTTTTAATTGAATAATTTACCTACAATAAAATTATGAATGTAAGATTTTTTTTGTATATATGTAAAAAATACACATAAAAACTAATATTTTCGTTTTTAAAAATTCTATTAATAAAATAAAGTTTCATAATCAGCAAGTAATATGAGTTATATATATTTATTATATTTTTATAAAAATAAGAATATTGTTTACTTGGTAATATTTTTTATATATAAAAGGAGAAGGTGACTGACTGACTGACACATATCAACGCAGAGTCTAAACTATACACTTAAGGTTTTGCACAGAGGTTTCTTTTATAACGTAGGGAAACAATAAGAAATGATCTTTACGTCACCCCTAAGAGGATAAAACAGGAGTTCAAAGTTTGTATAAAACTGTGCCATTTTTAATGATAAATGTGAACGCAGCTTTAAGAGACTCGTGTTATCACAGAAATATCGCTAGTGTGTTGCCAACCTTGTGGAAAATATTTTCATACATGTCACATTTAGTCATTTCAGTCATTTCACTACCCCTCTCACCCTTTAAACCGGAACACAACAATGCGAACACTGCTATTTGTTATAACACTTGTAAATTTTGTTCCAAAATCACTACTTTAGAGGGTAAAAGGGGGTTGTATGAAAGTTCTTTAATTATCAAAGTTATTTCAATAAAATGTTAAAGTTGGGTTATAACCTTCTAATAATGATTATAGTCGATATCCCTTTTTGTGAAATCAAATAATCGAGCATTCATTGGTACGTTGCTATTGTTATGAGGGGTAATTTTCTAGTTTTATCAAATTTATTATTCTCACTAGAACTGGAACTACGCGGCAGAAACCACAGGGCGTTGTTATGATTTTTATATTACTGTTTTTATGAGGTTGTAAGTTCTACTTACTATAATTGTACAAGATAGCAATTCAATTAGCCTTAGAAATACTTAATGCAAAAACGACGGAAATTAATTAACAGTAAATTTACTGGGTAATGTGGCATAATATCCTCAAGGCACAAGGTTGGCAATGCGCTAGTGATATACGTTATTACGAGCGTCGGCTGCAGTGACGCTTACTATCACGCGGACTGTATTCTTGTTTGTCGAACTGATCTAAAAATATGTAAGTGATTTTTTTTTATTTTATTACATTATTTTATAATTTAATTTTATATATAAATCTCATTGTTAGTACCGTGAATTTTCTATCATGCAATTTCTGCTTCCGGCATACTAGTAGCTTAAGTACAAGTTTAAGTAGACTGTCTGTATGTTCCTCTCTGTTTTATTAATATACATCTTTAAAACCGGTAATTTGGTGTCATAGTGTTTGTCCGGGATGATTTTTTACTGAACCGATTTAAATACATTTTTGTTTACTGTGTACAGTTTGATCTACTTGAGCGATATAATAGTTAATAATTCAAATTATTGCCAGTTAAGGCAGGATACGAGTGTTGGATCAGCAATAAGACATGTTCCGCCGATGAGTGCGTAGTAGAGTAGTATTTCTGACAGTTCATTCACTAATTCGCAGCGAACGGCATACAGCAGGTTATTTTTGGGTAGTGATAGCCCCAAATGCTGAACCCTGAAACACTGCTTCCCGATGCGGCATGGTAAAATGCCAGTGCCATTAAAATGCTAGTGCTATATATAGACCTCCCCAAGAAAGGGGGAATTTTGCCTATAACTTTCGCGGTGGGCAAGCAACTTGGCAATCATAGAGCGCAGCTTTCGCGATGGGGCTGCTGCTGCCCATCCCCGCCATGTGCATTTAAGATGCATTTCGGATGGATATACCGCTGTCTGTCGGTTCTGGTACCTTAGTCGCCTTTTAGGACACCTGTTACTTAGCTAGGTACTATTCTACTTTGCCGGTACCTCATGGCATTGACGGTACCTCATGGCTTTGCAGATATCTCACGCCAGCACGTGGTACGCAGAAAGTATTTTATATCTTACCTCAACCAAAAAAAGCTATAAAATATAAAATGCAGCATTGAAAATTGGGATACAGGCGTGATGTATGTGTGTATGTATGAAAATTGGTTTTTATATAATAAGCTTACGTCCTTTATGTTTAATTGTAACTGCTAAATTTAAACTATTGGTATACAAAAGGCTATAAAAACACATATATTGTACTTTTTCAGCCAAGTGTAAAAGCAATCTTGCAATTGTGTGCCTTCTGTATCTTAGGGGAAATGAGAAAAGTTGTAAGCACATACTGTGTAGTGTTATTTATGTGTGGTAAGGGTGTCGCAGGAATGAAAATATTTTGCATTATCGTGTAAGCGAATGGCTTAAACTTTTACCAAACTAACTGCATACAATGTGAAAGCCTTTCAAGGTAACTTTGTTTAATGGAAGTTTAATCTATTCAGATAAATAAATAAATAGGTCAAGTAAAGTAATTATAAAGAAAAATAAAGTAAATAAAGTGAAATAGTACCTTTGTCTGTACCAGGTGTCGTAAGAGGCGAATAAGGTACCAGAACCGACAGATGGCAGTATATTGATCCGTAACAGTATTGCTCAAACGCACAGGGCAGGGATGGGCACCATCCCCGTTATGATTGTTTTCACGCTCGCCTAGTACGGCTATTGTGTGCAAAATTTCTCCATCTTTGGGAAGGCTTTTATCTAGCATTGAACTTTCAATAGCTGATATAATGATAATAATATAAATAAATAAGTCGTTTCTTATGACAAAATAATAATATTTTTGCTTATTTATTTTATTAGATTAATAGTATACATATTCAAAAATGTTTATATTTTTTATTCTGCAAAATCAGCTAATATTAGGTAAAAAATATTCATTCATTTTCTGCGCGGACTTCAGTTGATATCGCGGAATTATTAGATGATCAAAAGTCATGTAATGGATGAACATCGTAGATAAAACTGATGTGCAATGGACATGTTGATAAATTGGTCGTGTAGAGACGGCTCTAAGGTCCAATTTAAATACTTACCTTCCCTAATTTACCTCCCTAACTGATTTGTTACATAATTAATCCATATCACAAAATAGGCAAAGCAATAAAAGAACTACAATTAGACAGACATGGGAAAGACTTGATGGCGCAGGTAGTGATCCTATCTTATGCGCCAGCGGTCGTGGATTCGATCCCCACTCAGGGAAATTGAATATGATGATACTCGTATTTATGTTTGTACTGTAACTTATCGTTTGATAAATGTTTCTTTTTTATTGGACCAGATCGTCAAACACGCATGCAGACTTCAAGATATTATGTCTCATTACCCAGTAATTTTGTGGTACTTCTGTTGAATGATGTCCGTAACACAAGTGCTTTAAGCGACCTACCTCAGAGTCAGGTTAATATCTGAGATGTTTGTAAATTAT
The DNA here is from genome assembly GCA_020976665.1 of Heortia vitessoides. Lineage (NCBI taxonomy): Eukaryota > Metazoa > Arthropoda > Insecta > Lepidoptera > Crambidae > Heortia > Heortia vitessoides. The sequence goes on along the minus strand of JACJUM010002525.1, from coordinate 1,060,128 downwards.
TATTTTAATATTATATGTCACCCGTTAATCAGTGCCGTGACATGTTGCATTGTTTTGGATGGACATACTGGCTGCTGTCTTGTGTTTCTGATTCCTTAATGGCTTCTTACAACACTTGGTATCGACGGAGGTACTATTTCACTCTGCCGGTACCTCACGGTAAACAATTACTTTTCGCGTATTGATAATATACAACATAAACGCATAAAGTTTTATACACGTATGATATCTTCTAAGTCATTTAACATAATTATACTGGTGGCACTTCGAGTAAACGAAACCAACCCCACCCCACCTATTTATCCTGAAGTGTCCCGCCCGCGGCTGTCACGAAGACAAGCCAATTATGTAGCATAGGGATGCTCATGATAGGCATTATTAATTTTATTTATTTATCAAATTACTTGCAACGCTCCGCGATTTCACCCGTATAAATAATCAAACTTACTTTAGTTACTCCTTCGGACATAACTGAGATTAAGCTATGCACTAGTAAAATTCTCGTTAAAATTATTTCAAACTTTTAGCAGTTTACCTTAACCAGTCAAGAAAAAAATAAAAACTTGTTTTTTTAAGTTCTATTAAAACTTAAAAAAAAAACATTTAAAAAAAACTATTATTTTGATAATTTTATTTATCATCATCACCACATCAGCCATTGACATAAGCCTCCCCAAGAAAGGGAGAATTCAGCCCACAATTGCCGCGCTGGGCAACCGTGTTGGCAATTGACTCTCGCAACGGGGATGCTGCTGCCCATCCCTGTCCTTTACATTTATACTATACTGTTTTGGATGGACATACCGCCATCTGTCGGTTGTAGTACCTTAGTCGCCTCTTACGACACCTGGTACAGGGGGAGGTACTACTCTACTCTACCGGTACCACACAGCGATTTATATTATGTTATTCATAATGTAAATATATTAAAACTTTCAATACTGTGGCACTTTAAACAAAACACGAAGTAAAACAGATTTGCGGATAAAACTTGGCAGGCGTCAGGGTCGCAAACAACACTCATTGTTTTATTTGGATCAACCTTTATAAATTAAACCTTGTAAATTATTTTATAATAATAATGATAATAATAAATTCCCACAACATCTCATACATTGACCTGACTCCGTGGTAAGTCGCTTAAAGCACTTGTATTACGGACGCCATACAACAGAGAAATCACAAATATACTACTTAAATACATATATTTTACACCCATACACAGAGCAAACACTAATATCATCATATAAATATTTGCTCTGGGTGGGAATCGAACCCACGACCCCTGGTGCACAAGACAGGATCACTACCATCTGCGCCATCGGGCCCGTCGATTTTGATATTATTTAATTGTAAAGTTTCATTAAAATCTATTTAATTATCTTTGTCTCAGAGAAGAATAGACACACATTATTGTAAACTTTGCGTTTATATTATTTGTAGGATGTTCTTAACGCAGAATTGACAGCTGATGAGCTTGTCAATTTCTGGAAAGAAGTTACAACCCAGCCAGTAAAGCATTGTACAAGGTTCATATACGATTTGATTTGTACCACAGGATATTATTGGATGCATTCTAAACATGTGGCCCCATTAGGCAGACCAAGTTCATAAATTAATTAATTCCTACAACTTCTCATACATTAATCTGACTCATTGTATTACGGACATAAGACAACAGAGGAATCACGAATATACTTCATATATAAATGTTTTTAACACCCAGGCACAGAACAAACATACATATCACCATATAAATGTTTGTCCTGGGTGGGAATCGAACCCACGAACTTTGCCGCATATGATAGAATCACTACCTGACAGACTGACATATCAATGTGACTGAACTGTAAGGGTTAGAAACTTAAAATTTTGCATACATTTTTTATGATGAAGGGGATCACTAAGAAAGATATTAGAAAAAGGTAAAACAGGGGTGAAAATTTAGTATGAAACTATGATGTGCAAGAAGTTTTTAGAATTAAAATAAGGTTATAAGTTATATGCATAAAGGTTTTTCACTCATTAAACAGTCATGAAGCAAGTGTGAAATATTTTTTTTTAAAATCATCCCTCAAGGGGGTAAAAGGATGGTGTAATTTTAGCATGAAAGTTCTATTACTGAAATCGCAGGGCACTGCCAGTAGTTAAACAAACTAGAAGTATAAAGTTAAATAATAAACTTACGTAATTACAAGCAAAAGCATGAGCATAAAAATGAGATGTCACGATAAAACATGGTTCCTTTTCAGCCTTAAGTAATACAAAGATTGCTCACCAACTGAAACAACGCAAAAATGGGTAAATATTTTGTTGGATTACTTGTTACCCGCACCGTGGCTGTTATGTTTCTTGCTCACTGAGCTTCATGAAGACTCTGGCTGGTTTTTGTTCGGGTTTGTTTTAGATATGTATTACATTGCTATGCTGTTTGAGTTTTTCTTTTGATTGCCTGTCTATTGATCTTTAATCAAAGGTCGTCTATATTTTTACCTCATTCACATATTTCTATCGCCAAATAGCATTGTTTGCAGAAGCCGTTTCCACGATTTAATGTATTATTTAAAACGTCATTAACGTTGGAAAATATTTTATTATCATCGCTATCATATCATGCTGGACATAGGTCTTTTAAAATGATTTCCAATAGGACCGATCGTATGCGGCCTGCGCGCATCGCGATTCTACGGTTTTAGTCAGATCGTCTATCATTCTTGTGAGTGGACGTCCTACGCTGCGCTTGCCGGTACGTAGTCTCCATTCTAGTACCTTGCGACTCAATTGTTGACTCTCACTGCCACTTCAATTCGCTAATCCGCCGAGCTACGTCGGTATATTTAGTAATAAATATTTATTTAGGTCGCAATAAATAAATTATTACGACCTAATTAACGCAAACTTGTTTATTGTTCAGACTGTTGAAATACAATTTTGTTCACAATTAATTGGGATCTAATTTCGTTTTGAAGAACTCAAATTTTAAAATATATATTTTTTATCCTTGTAGTATTATCTTTTTGGCAATGTCCCTGCCAAATTCAGCCATATAGGACCAGATAAACGAACAAAATAAAAACGTAAGCAAATTTTTATTTAAGTCATGTATGTACAAGTACACTTTAATAAAAACTTGTTATTTTGGCTTTACGAACAGGCGCTTTAATGTTCTTTTATTAAATAAGAAAGACAACTATTTAATCCTTACATATGTGGAAATGTTTTATTCCAACATTGCTTTGAATGTTGATCTATAGACTGAGTATTAATCAGTCTTTATTAAAGATTATTAGGTGAGTTAGTAGGTAGGTTGGTTAGTAGATTAACAAAATGTACCCACCCCCTCTGTACCAGGTTTCGTAAGAAGCGACTTAGTTACCAGAACCAACAGATGGCGGTATATCCATTTGTCATAGTGTAGCTTAAATGATGGGCAGCAGCATCGTCAATTATGGGCAAAATTCCCTTTTTATTTGTTTTATTGGCCTATGTCCAGTAGTGGACTGTGAACAAGGACATGTTTAGAAAAACTGTGACTTAATACTATACCCGTTAATACAGGATAGTTATTAGATACAAGGATAATTTGTATAAAATAACTCGCGAATTGGGCAACATAATATTTTTTAACGTCTACGCGTCCACTATTCATACAGAAACTCACTTTTAAACGGCTTTAAATTGCTTTTCAATTAATTTTTTTACAGTTTTAGTTCGACGTTTTGATTACCCTTCGACAACTATTCTCAATATTGACAAAAAATATTGCGTCAAGATTTGAAAGTTACAATTACAACTGTCTGTTACATAATTGTCGCGCTAGGCAAGCGTGTTAGCAATTGCAGAGCGCAGATTTCACGATGGAGATGCTGTTGCCCATCCCAACCTTATACATTTGAGCTACATTGTCTCGGATGGGTATACCACCATCTGTCGCCCCTAACGACACCGGGTTAAAGGGAGGTACTATTCTATTCTGCCGGTATCTCACGGCAAATAGTATGGCCACGCGCTATTGATATCTTTTTGATAGTTATATCAAATAATTAATAAGCATCTTTCTTGGCCAAAATTAATTATTAATAAAAACAATCACTGGTCAATACGATGACAGATTACGATGAACTTAAATTTCCATAGTAAATACATAATATATATAGACACGGTATATATGATAGAAAACATATGAATTGGCCAACTGTCAGACAAAGTTGCCGACCAGTATGATCAAATATTTATCATACCGAGACAGGCCAAGGACCAAAGTACGCAACTAACTTACAAACTAATAAATGGGATACAAAGACGTATTGGAGGAATTATTCTCAGGAAAGTAATATTACAATAAAAGTACCAAATAAAAGGAAAGATAACTATCGTACTTTGGTCAGCACCAAATTGTGTGGGAACTTTTACACGGAACGTAGTTTTAACTACATGCTTCTTTATTGTGTCGAATAACTAGTATTCCACTCCGGCTTTGTCCGCGTCCACATACGCCTCATTGCGATCCAGCTCACTGCTTCTATTTCTAAGCAATGTTATTTTAAATTGCAACACTTGTGCAGATATATCAGTCATCATCAAGTTAATATATTTTCACTATTAAAAAATAGTATCTATACTAGAGTAAAAAAATGTATTTTTGTTTACAACGAATAGACTTATAAAGAATCAAAATGAATTTCGAAATTATTTCACAGACATCCATATTTATCTGAAGTACCATAAACAATATTAAATTTTCTATAAAATTTAAGATCCGTACCTACAATATAAATATATATATATATAAACGTAATTTGTATTTCTGTACGTTTGTAAAAACAAGATTTAAAATTTATAAAATTTATTCCTAAAACTCTTTCATTAACTATCAGCTAATAATAAAATATATGTTTTATCTCTATAAATCCTTAATAATAAGGAAAAGAGAACTAAACGGAGCGAAGACGTCCCCAAAATTGGAGGAATTGGCCCATAATTGCCACGCTAAGCAAGCGTGGTGGCAAAAGCAGAGTGTAGCTTTGCGACGGGAATGCTGCTGTCCATTCCCTCCCGATTGCATTTGAACTACACTGCTCTGGAGCAGTATGCAGCATCTGGATGGATGTACTGCCATCTATCGGTTGCGGAACATCAGTCGCCTCTTACGTCATCTGGTACAGCGGAAGGTACTATTCTAATCTGCCGGTACTATATAGCCAGCTCATTATAGAGAATCCTGCTTCTATGTTCCACATATTCTGCAAGCATATAACTTGAAGTCTAGATAACATTTACACCTAAAATCACTCGGTACTAGGATGGTAAAAAAAATTTTCTCTAACATCGTATCATGTAAAGGGCACGAGGTCGAAGCTACAATGCGACGGAGCAGCGTAGGTAATTGGCTTTCCGAGAAGCCTCCAAATTGGACCCAGAATCCCTGCTAAGGCCCCAATTTGTTTTAAAGAGTGAGACAATCTACTATCCTTCGGCCTCCTTGGTTAGAATTCTAAGAGTATTTTAAGATGTTTTAGCCGCAGGCGAAAATACGTGCAATTTTGCACTTTTATAATCCGTACTTTATATTTTAATCCAGGTTAAGTCTGAAAGTTTATTTATAAATTTTTATAATACACAATCTTCTAATTGTAGAGTATAGCTGAATAAAATACAGCTACACTAGTATTTTATTAATTATCTCTATAGTTAATTGATTATATTTATAGAGTGATATTTGTATTTTATTTGACTATGTTAGTTTCTTGTGTAACCTACAAAACAATTAATTATGCGCTAGCTAAACCGGAAGATATTAATCGTCAACATTTTCATCATTACAGCGATTGTAAGTCCACATAGGCCTCACAAGAAGGGGGGAATTTTGCCCATTATTGCCGCGTTGGGCAAGCGTGGTGGCAATCGTAAAACACAGCTTTCAACACCAGGTACAGAGAGAGGTACAATTCTATTGCATTGGTACCTTACGGGACGGATGGACATTGTCCTGTACTAGCAAAGGAAAGCACTAGGAAAGGATTTTTGAAAATTTCCTTGAGGGGGTGCAAAGTGACTATAAAAGTTTGTTGTTTTTGAAATTTTCGCATCAAATTTAGTATAAAGGTTTTTATGGTAGAGTAGAATAGTATCTCATGTACCAGGCGTCACTAAGATGCGGCTAAAGTACCAGAAACGACAGATTGCGATATATCTATCCGCAACAAACCCCGGTGAAGGGAATTACGTGTTTAGTTTATAGCGTTCACCCATCACCAACCTTATGGTAATATATGAAGGGAGCCGCCGTTCCTACAGTGTCTTGCAACGCTTTTGGGGACCAATATAAGCACCAGATGCAGCAGGTCTTACTAATCGATCAGATCCCATTACTATTAACAACTAGTACCACGTGGACCGAAGTCCACTCCCTCTTGTCCAGAGAGATACCAGAGCTGTAAAGTCGCTCACCACCCGTAAACGGACTATTCACGTCTTGATCTTCGTTCGTAAGATAACCATATTTCCTCTCTTTTCAAAAAGATCAGAAACGACTTTTGCCTATCTTAATAAAAAAGGTGATTATATATTTTCAGTACTTCAAAAATTTTCACATATTATTAACAATACTATGACCTGGTTCTATGATAAATCGTTTAAAGCACTTGTATTACAGACATCAGATAACGATAACATATAGGAATCACAAATATAATACATAAATACATATTAACACCCAGAAACAGAACAAATACAAATATCTTCCACGACCTTTAGCGCACAAGACAGAATCACTACTATCTGTGCCATCGGGCTCGACAAGTAAAGAACGTCACAACTACAAAAATTGAAATTTGGTATAGCAGACTTGAAATAAGGTTCTAATTGATTTGAGAACAATTACATTATTTGTTAAAAGCACACATACAAACAAAATTTCATATCACAATATGGATGTAACTTAAAACGAAGAGAATGTTGTAACTGATACGTGTTTGATGCCTTTTATTAGGCACTAGCAATACTTTGCAATTTCACCATCAGTTGTAGATTTTTTAAACTAAATAATAATTAAAATAATTAAAAATTTAGTACAAAATAGCCTCAATAGCATTCCTCGATAAATAACTATCCAACACCTGAGTAATTTTTCAAATTGGACCAGCAGTTCCTGAGATTAACGTGTTCAAAGAAACAAATAAGCCCTTCAGCTTTAAAATATTAATAAAGAAGTAAGCGAGGATAATTTCATCGATGAACTGCTAAGATAAAAAATATATTGATATTTATTTTTCATCATTACAGCCACTACAACTTACAAGTACACTGTTGGATATAGGCCCTTCCAAGAAAGGGGGAATTCAACCCATAATTACTGCGCTCGGCAAGCGTGTTGGCAATCGCAGAGCGCAGTTTTCGCGAAGATCGCGAGATGCTGCTACCCATCCCCACCATCTGTGAGCTACACTGTTTTGGATGGATATACCGCCATCTGCCGGTTCTAGTACCTTATTCGCCTCTTACGATATCTGGTACAGAGGGAAGTACGATTCTACTCTACCGATACCTCACGACATTTCTTTTTAGAGGTATCAATGTCAAAGTAAATAAGGCATGTGACCACAAAGTTATTTCCGTTACAATTTTTGTGTCATACAATTTTGTCTTGAAATTTATGTGATCCTTAATGGATACATATTTTGTTTTTTTTCTTTTATTATGCATATTTTTCTTGTAGTAAACTCGAGTGAACATGGCTCGCGTGAGTTCGACGGAATATTGAATTTCCCTACTTTCAATTCATTAAAGCTATACGCTTTTGATATAATTTTTAAAGGAAAGGTAATATTTAAAAATAAGTGTAAGTGTGAAAAAAGTTCTATTTAAGTTCCTGTATTTTTGGGACTCCTGTATTATCAGGATTATCTTAGGAGGTATAGTAACTTTCAAGACTTAGGTATTTATATATTTAAAAAATATGATACTGTTTAAAGCTTTTTCTGATAAATGGACTATCCAGTTATGAAATAAATTTACAAATTGAACCAGCAGTTGCTGTGATTGACGCGTTTAAGCAAACTCTTCAGCTTTAAAATATTAGTATAGATAATAAAATTGCAATAGCAATAAATAAATATGAGAAAAAAACATAAAAATTTTTTTGATCAGAATCGGACGTTATAATATACATTAAAGATTTAGGTAACTAGAGAATAATTAGAGAAGAAAGAGAGCTGACAGATGGTGGTGATTATATTTTATTCGTCAAGGGTCATCATAATTATAGTGGCCCCGATCCTCACCCAGTACATATATTCATAGGATGATATTTGTGTTTGTTCTGCGTTTGGGTGTTTAATATATGCGTGTATTATATTTGTTATATATAACACAAGTGATTTAAGCGATTTACTATGGAGTGAGGTCAATAAAGGAGATATTGTGGGAATGCATTTATTTATTTTACTAATATGGCTAAATAATGTTTTTATTATTTATTTAATATTTACTAAATTTATATATTTATAATAGTTATGACACTGATGACCCCACGGGATCAAAAGTCATCTAACATAGTTTATAGTAATCATATTTTAAAAAATCATTTTTTATCTTTTCACCCTTCACAATGATGGAAATGTCATGTGCGTACAAAATGCGTTTATGATTTGTTATTTCTGTCTGTCTGTAACAATTTCACGTCCAAACAGGTTCACGGGTTATAATGATACTTGACATGTGAATAGAATGGTCGCTAAGGAAGGGCATAGGTTAGTCTTTTATGTTAGATATAATGTATTATGGTAGATATCGTGTCTTTGTCCGGGTACATTGTAACATATCTCCTTTAGTTATTGATTGGTTTCGTAGATACCAGTTCAGCCGTCAGCAATGCATCGAGAATGTATTTTATTGGTGTGTCACGTCTGCTGGGATTTCACAGGGTGGCGTTTTATCTCCCTTATAACTCGCAATGTAATACTTTATATATACAAACCATCTTTACGCAGATGATTTAAAAATTTATGTTACACTTATGCAGCATTGTTACAGGTCGCTTTTTACAACAGCTGGTACAGGGTATTATTCTACTGTTGGTACTACACAGTATACTCGTATGTATGTATAGATAATTAAAATTACGCATCGTATTTTAATGCGATTTTTTTAAACACATTTTTCTTTATTAATTTTGATTTTTGATTTTTTGACCAATTTGATGAGATGGATCATAGCATTTTACAACTTTAAAAAGTCTACAAATTAATTTCCGGTGGTATATGTCTATCTCGTAAAGATAGCCGAAAATAACCATTTTTTCAGCGCCGACGCCGGTTGGGGCTTATTACCAATAACTATTTAGTATTGATGGAATCTTTACCATCAGTATTTCTTATAGGTTCCTTTTGCTAGCTCGTGTAATGTCTTCAAGTTATGGCTAAAAAAAAAGGTAATTTATATGTTAGGTGATTCTTATGATCCCGTAGAATCGTCAGGGTAATCAATAATTATAAGAATAGGAGAAGTTATTAATATATATATATATATCTAAAATAGAAGTATTTTATTAATTATATTTGAAGATTTAAAAGTGCTTGTTATGAGCCTACTTGACTAAAGATTAATTTGATGTGATTGTGAGTGCGTAGCTGGGGTGAGTAGCTAGTTTTTAAAATAAAGTAGCTTTATGCATACAACACGCAACTCCGTGTGAGTTTATCCGTTAGCGAAACTTTCTTTAAAAAGGGTACAAAAGTTTCTTTAGACGTATTGATATATAATGCAGTTAATGTAAGCACATTCTTTCGTACTGCAGATTGCTAATTGATGTTGGTAGGAGTCAGTGTAAGAAAATTTGCTAACGAGACTGAAATAAAATATCAGTCATTTTATCATTTCTTACTTTTTAATGTTTTCTCTGAAGTGATTGCAATTAAATTATCGGATTAAAAAAGAAATTGTTGTTGAGTGTCAACAACACAAAGCATTGGTTTACATTGTAGTCTTCCCGGATTGACCTCGGCCAGACCAGAAAAATATTATCATTTGTTAATAAATCAAAAATCATCATATCAGCTATGACAATCTCAGGTTACAAGGCATTTGAGATGCGACCAAACATTGAATAAGATTTTTGCATCTGATTAGCATTTGGTACCGGTAAAGTAGAGTAGTGCCTTCCCCCTACCAGGTGTTGTAAGAGGCGACTAAGGTACCAGAACCGACAGATGGCGGTACATCCATCCTAAATAGTTGACGGGCCCGATGGTAGTGATTCTGTCTTGTGCACCAGGGGTCGTGGGTTCGATTCCCACCCAGAGCAAATATTTATATGATGATATTTGTGTTTGCTCTGTGTATGGGTGTAAAATATATGTATTTAAGTAGTATATTTGTGATTCCTCTGTTGTCTGGCATTCGAATGTTCTACCGTGTTAAATTAAAATTTAGTTTAAACAACTGACAATGGATTTTATCATTCAATCTAAACGCTTTGAGCAGACTGCCCAGCATCAAATGGCTTCGCAACGGAGACGCTGGTGCTCATTACCACCCTGTACGTTTCAGCTACACTTAAATGGTGATAAATAATAATTAATAATTATAATTCCCACAACATCTCATACATTGACCTGACTCCGTGGTAAGTCGCTTAAAGCACTTGTTCTACGGACATCAGACAATAGAGGAATTACAAATATACTACTCAAATACATATTTATAACATCCAGAAATAGATCAAACACAGGTATAATTATACAAATAATTGTCCTGGGTGGGGATCAAACCCACGACCCTTGGCCCATAAGTTAGAATCAAACCCAAAAGGTTCATTGATTTACATAAAACATCTCACAAGAGTGTAAAGTGGATGTTCTCACCGGCACAAGGTACATGCAACGCCGAATTTTGATTACTTCGCTGAATAGAAATAGCTTAATTTGCTTATTTATTTACAAACGTTGAAATAAGGAATGTAAATTGGAAACGCAGACCGTTTTGGAGGTTAAAATGCGCTGACCCAGCATTTGGTGGAAATGAATATTCATAAAACGGACGCCTTGCTTGCACCGTTGGCGCTTTGCATTTGACGTTGTGCTTAAGAAAATTATACTTCCATCTTTAATTCTCTGGTCGTCACAAATGTACGTTTATTTTTTGCTGGAATAAATACACTATATTTATATTCAAGTAAATATTTTAGGATGATGGGCGAGGAAGTTACATATATAAAATACATGTATACCAACTTCCTATATAATTTATTGTTCACTTTGACAAGTAACTGTTAGAACTGTGGCTTGTATGTTCTATGGATAAGATTTTTTTTTAATAAAACGTTTTCTCGTTAATACTTATTTCTTTAATAAGAAAAAAATCGTTTGTCTTTTAAAAACTATTAAGGAAGTACCCGAATCATTTTGAATATATCAATGAAACCGTGATTTTTTTTACACTTGATACATACCACGGAAGTTTCAAATATAGTTGGAAATTCATTTTAAAATGATGGAATATAGACCTTATTTACTAAACCTATATATAGAATATACTTAGTTTTCTCGGAACTCGGAAAAATTTAATGCTTTGTGCATCTTGATGCACATATTTTTATCCGAAGTCTTATATATAATTTAGAATGCCAAATATATCCGTGTGTCACTTATAATAATTTTATTTTATAACAATAATATATGAGAAAAGAAATATCATGATCTCTTTAGGAAATTGAAAAAACAGTTTCTTTTCACGCCATACGGTTCGTGATAATAAAATACTTTCGTACTCTTCTTCATTAAATTTTACTTTGTCAAAACATAAACGGTTAACTAAAAAATCCATATGTACGAAATAATCTTCCAATTGTTGGATTTTTTAATGAAAATTTTGTCTCTAGGATATAGTAAGAAAAATTTTACCTTTGTGCCCATTTTGTATATTTTCACAAAGGCTATGTAAAGCAATTCTTTATCACCTATTTCTTTCATCCAGTCTGAAAAAATAGAAATGATTTTTGATTTTTTTCTTATATACATTGGTGATGTTGTGAGTATCTTTAGCTAATAGTGACCATTTCAGACCACAACACGTGGACCGGCTTATTTTTGTAATTAGTAGGCATATAAATGCAGATATTCTTTTTTTTCCGTTCATACACGGAACAGTAAAACTGTTGCGACCACAGCAAATTTTACTAAAGCTGAATAAGAGAAATCAACGAGCAGTCAACTCCATTGTTGCATTGTTCCAAGCTGTTGAATGCTAAATGAAGTTTTCAACGTTTTAAATTTCGTTTAATATTGTTAATAAAATGTGTTTGTTTCATTTAAAACAGAATGAGTAATTGTGTGAATTGAAGTCATTATAAGTTTTACCAGCTGTTGTTTCACACTAGGTAATAGTTTATTTCATAATGTAAGATAGTTGTTCGATTCAAGCAAAAGATACACGGAATTCTAGGGATTAGAGTTTATTTCTGATAAGCAATATTTTCTTGTCTTTTTATTCCTTGTGAACATGAAATCGTGAGTACTGGTTAACTTAAGGTGGCAAACAAGCATTCAGTTTGCATAATGGCAATTATCACTGAAGCGTGAAGATGCTCGCGTAAATTTAAGCATATCACCTGCATTAAGCCTATCTTTGGCAAATTTGTGATATATTTTGTTATATTACCCAGTAATTTCACTACCTCTCTCATCTCTCAAACCGGAACAGAATATAATGAGAAATACGCTATTTTACGATAGAAATGTGCGGGAGTGAGGTACTAAGAAACGACCTTTGTATTAAGTCTGACTAATAATTAACGTTAGCATTCTGCATGATTATTTTTATGTTTATTTATTTTACATAGTTTTTATTTCTTGGATATACAGTAAAGTGTATTTATCTCAAAATCTATTGGAATTTCATGGGTACAGTAAAAAAATATATTTAAGGCATATTATTTTTATATATCTAGAGATTTTTTTTAAATTTTGTATGAGGGTTCCTTTTAAAACGTTGAGGAGTACTAAAAAAGAATTTTTGAAAATTCTCCTTCTAGTTCTTTTTAAAGGGTGCAAATTTTGTATGAGACTTTGCTATTCTTAAAATTATTCGTATATAATTCAGTACGAAAGTTTTTCATTGAAATTCATAAATCACGTAAAAAATATTTTTTTAAAAATATTATCCGTTAAGGGTGTAAAAATGGGGGGTACAAATTTAGAATGAAAGGTTTACAACCCAACGCAGGGGGCGTTGCTAGTTCTTTACAAGTACATAAAAAATAACTACACTCTGTAAAACACTCGACTATCACTTAAGGTTAAAATTTAATATCATAATGCACAGTTTGGATAATTACAAAACTCGTGAAATAGGAAGAACTTTGTTGTTATTACTTCACCCTCTCTGCATAGTGCGGAATAATGAAAATTGTTGTTTCATAGTTTTTAATGCAATTAAGTAATACTAAGTTTGTTTTTGTTATAGATGAGTCTATACTATTAATCAAAGTTTTGCTCATCATCATTATTATCATCATCATCATCATATAAAATTTAACGATCGGTTGTACAGTTCAAACGTGAAAGAAGACATAAGACAATAAGACTTTAAGTCGTAAACGTGATAGAAGACATAAGACAATAAGACTTTAAGTCGCTTAATATGCAGCATACGTAAAAAAAAATATGGTACATAAAATTTAAAAAATCGGTTAAATCATAAAATTATAAGGGATAAACTCACAAGAGGTAGTCCTTATGCAAAAGTCGTCTGATCACTTGATCACTGTCGCCTATTTCTCTCACCAAATAGCAATATTCAAGTCACTATGTTGGCAACGCGCTAGTGAAACCCTTGTGATATTGAAAGTGTCTATAGACTTCATTGATGCTAACTATCACGCGAACTGTATGCATTTTTGTCGACCTGGTGTAAATAATTTAAATTTCATCTTTCATCCAACTTGTGTGTAAAGACCACGTCCGACATCGTAGACCGCATCACGTATTAGACGACCTGCCTAATAAAATTTCTTTCGAAATTCGCAGCCCTTCCCCGCTCTCTCATTAGCACAACACAGTCATTAACACTGCAAATGCATTCGTACAATATAGCAGCATACCACGTTTGCCGGCGAACGCATGCAGTCCCTGCCCCACGAGCAATAGCTGCCAGGCTCATTCCGTCCATCCTCTTTTGAAGAATTTCAAAATTAAACTCACCCCCAACGATGGCCGCTCGAGCCTTTAGAGGCGCCCTAGGACGATCGCCGTCGATCCCGCTCAGAACCCGCGATCCATGCGGGTGCGACCGTAGCTAAACGTGCGGTCGCAGCCGCAGGGTACGCGGGATAAATACGGGCATCGGACCTCTCATCTATGAGAGGCTCCGCCATCTTTTTTCGGTGGCACTGGAAATGACGTCTGGTAGTCCAGCAATAGGTTCGTCTGAGAAAACAAAAACAAAAAAAGTGAATAGATGATATGAATACGTACTCGTATTAGTCCGATTTTTTAATGTATTTGTCATCTTCATCTGAGCAGCAAGTCCACTGCTGGACATTAAAAGAGGAACTTAGCTCATGATTCGCATCGGATATGCTTACTGCACTGCACTCTTTTCCATTTGAGCTACATTGGGTACCCAACTGTTAGTTTTGGTATCTCAGTTGCCTCTTACGCCACTGAAGTAGTTGCTATTCTACCCAACTGATACCTACGTAAAGGTATATATTATATAAAATATTTTAAAAATAAAGTTACCCGACTTTATATATATCATAAAGTGGGGTAACTTTATACTATATATTTTTATTTAACATATTCTAAGGAAAATAACTAAATTATTCATTACTAAAACTCAAACTTCATGTTGATAATTCTAAGCGTTACATAGTCGAGGGTGACAGTGTGTTAATGGAAAATTGGAGTCCTGCATCAAACGTGATCCTTTTAATGCGAACCTTCAATTAAGAACCCTATTAGTCTAGGTCGTAGAGGAATATTAAACTAATAGCTCTGAAGTCCTTCTGTCTCGGTGCACAAATAACGAAAATATATTTTTTCGGAAAAAAACAAATTAAGAACAAAATTTAGTGGTCGAAGTGAATTATAAATTACTTAACTATTTACGAAGCTGTGAAATTTGCACCAACCATAAAAAATTTTATTACTTTGTAAACCTAAAAGTATAATGCAACTGTCATAATTTCGTGAATACGTCATACTCATCATTCGAAGTCCACTGCTGGAGATAGGCTTCCCCCAAGACGAGAAGAATTGTCCATAATTGTCACGCTGGGCAAGTGTAGTGGCAATGGTGTGCATCTTTCGCGATGGGGATGCTGCTACCCTACTCCCTACCCCACCCTGTGTCTTTAAGCAACACTGTTTAGGATGGATATACCGCCATCTGTCAGTTCTGGTACCTTAGTCGGATTTTACGACACCTGTTACAGGGGACACTATTGCTATATTACTCGCGAAACCTAGTCAATTAAATTTACTTGATTAGAATGACAGATGTCCAACTGACGTGTACCTATCTAAATTATTGTAATAATGATGACTTAATTTTAACTACTATACGTTATATTTTATTATTATGTCATTTTAACATAGCATTGAAATGTATATTTAAAATATACATTTTTTTAACATGAAGTCCTTGAGTCCATGTTTTTTAGGAAATAAAAAAAAAGTCTTAAATTTCAAATTACTAGCCATTCTAGGCGAAACGCCATCTTTTTTAATTTTTTCAAAGCTCTTAGACCTCCGGCAAGATTATCATTGGATTGGGCAGTGAGGAATCTTATATCTTCGAATAAAGTGACTCGAAAACTGATAGAACATCACCTCATCATATCAGCCATAGAGAGCCCACAATTGGACACAGGCCTCCCTAAAAAAATGAGCTTTGGCCCAAAATTGCTGATCTACCCTGATTTTAAAAGAGTTTAAAAGATGTTTTAACAGAGTCAGTAATACGTGATACCTCGGTGTTCAATCGGTGTTAACGTCCAAATGCTGCGGTATTAACCATCGAGCGGACCGCATGTTTGGCACCTATGTGGCATAAACAAAAAAAATGTACATAATAAAAATGAAATGTGTCGATCAATTTAAAATTTAACACTACAATAACAATTTTTCAGCAGCACGAGAAATATCCGTAATTAAAATTAGCCTTAAAAATAGTAACAAAATACCAAACCTAATAGACCGATTAGTCGAAAAAGTATTAGAAACAGACAGACACACTTTTACATCTATTACGAATATAAAGTCCGATGCTTGTTGGAGCATAGCACGCAGTAAGACGTTGGAGTCGTAGAATTCTAAAATAGAGACAACATACTGACAAGGCCTGGGTGGACAGACGATCGGACTGAGAATGCGAAATCGTGCTGAATTTGGGCCGCATACAACCGGTCTTATTAAATAGGACTGTGTCCAATATTGGACAAACAAGAAAATAACGATGACAGATACATAAATGATGAAGTTTGTAAAATGTATATAGTTTGATAGACCTAAGAGTATACAATAACTGACATATTATTGTGAATATATCATTCGTCATACCCACCTATGGAATTCCACTGTTGGACATAGGCCGACCCCAAGACAGGAGGAATTTTGCCCATCATTGCCGCGCTGGGCAAATGCGGTGGCAATCGCAGAGCGTAGTTTTGCAACGGGAGTGCTGTTGCCTATCTCTGCCCCGTTGCATTTGTGTTACACTGTTTTGAGTGGAAATACCGCCACCTGTCGGTTCCGATATCTCAATCACTCTTACGATACCTGGTACAGGGGGAGGTCATATAAGACAAGCCTGATGGTGCAGATGGTAGTGATCTTATTTCGTGCGCCAATGTTCGTGGGTTCGATCTCCACCCAGGACATATATCTACATTATGATATTTGTGTTTGTTCCGTGTCTGGGTGTTGTTTTTTATATTATGTTTGTGATTCCATAGTTGTCTGATGTCCGTTGTGTTTCAATCGACTTATCTCAGAGTCACTTCAAACACAAATATTCACCATATATTTGTTTGTCTTGGGTTGGTCGAACCCACGACCACAAGTGGTTGTGGTTGGTGCGCAAGACAGGGTCACCACTAAATTTACCACCAGGCTCGTCAATCGAGTATATTGTAAAAAATTCGGTGACAAACTTTAAGCCACGACACAAATAAAAGAGAGCCCAAAAATCCAAAACGAATTTATGTATATAGCTGACCCGACAGACGTAATACTGTCTTAATTATATAGCTATGTTTGTCGTGAAACAAATATTGCAATGACTGAGATATAGATAATATCATCTCTTAATTCGTATAGATGAAACTGTACATAGTAAACAAAAAATAAATAAATTCAGTTTAGAATTTTGAAATTTCAACCCGATTAAACACTGACCGGGAAGTGCGGTACCGGCAGAGTAGAATAGTACATCCCCCTGTACAGGGCTGGCTCAGGATGGAGATGGGCAGCATCCCTTTCGTGAAAGCTGCATTCTGCGATTGACAACACGCTTGCCCAGCGCGGCCTATGTCCAGCAAGTAGTCTTTCTATGGCTGTAATGATGAAACACTGACTGATCTTTGACACTATTTAATGTTCAAGCGTGAGTCGATTAGCTTAAAACGTATAGGATAAACATCAGTATGAGCACAAAGCCAATTAACAATCTCATCTGGTAATGCAGTGGCAATTGGAAACTTACACATAACAGCAAGCTGGAGCATCGCTGTTCGTTCACTTGGAACTTTCACATATTTTACACGGTTATATTTTTTATACTGTGAGCATTTGTATCAACGTTTGTATTCTTTGCTATCAACTAAACTTGTACGTGGTAGTATTCATAATTGAAAAGTCGTCAAGCAGTCAATTTAATTAATTGACGGGCCTGATGGCGCGTTTAGTTGTGTTCCTATCTTATGCGGTGGGAGTCGTTGGTTCAATCCCTACCTAAGACAAATATTTATATAATGAATATTTGTGTTTGATCTGTGTAGGTGTTAAATATGTATTTAATTATTATATTTGCGATCATTCTGTTGTCTGATGTCTGTAATTTGAGTGCTTTGAGCGTCCTTCCTCTGAGTCAGTCTTGTTATATGAAATTATGATGTATAAAGCAAATGCTATATGTATTGATAGTTTAATAAGTAACACATTTTAGAATTAATGTTTTAAATATAAGTTATAATAAATGGTTAAATATTAAATGATTCGTACAATAAAACGAAAATTAATATTGAAACGTTACTTTATACAATTTTAAATGAATAAATAAAATAATATGAAATTTGATTTATTTTTTATTTGAATAAACCTATCTAATCAAGACCCGCGGCAGCAAATGAGCCAAGTTAAAAAAATTACTGGTGACGCAGCTGCCGTGAGTATTTTTACACTTTAATAAATCAAAAACTATTTTAGGTAAAAACATGAAATTGAGCACGGTTATTAAAACTTTAAGAAGAGTAAATAGGCGTTCTATCACCTTGAACAATATTGAAGTTCCACAGGCAGATACCTTAGGTTTCACTTGGACAAAAGACTTATTTAGAAAAATATATATTTTCACTAAAAGTAAACAATTAAGCATCCAAATTCAAAAATTTTACTAGCTCATTATGCAAAAGTATCATCTATCTCTTGAAAATAAACTCCTTCTGTACAAGGAATTATTGCAATCTGTTTGGACTTATGGGATCCATTTATGGGGGTGCCCCATACAACTCACTCAAACAGAAATCATACAAAGATTCCAAAATAAAGCTCTGCGTATGAGAACCAATGTTCCCTAGTTCGTGCCTAACGAGCTTTTACACTGTAAACTTGTTATACCCATTGTAAGGCAGAAAACAGTGCCATACTAAATGCTATAAAAAATGGACTGAACATTATCCAAACACCCTGGAACCGCTATTAATGGAGAACCACAACAAAATACGTAGATAAAAACACAAAATACCTTAAGACCTAATCCAATCACAGTAATATAACTGTATGTACACATGATAATGTGACATAGGTGAAGTTATTAAAACCTCTTAGTTTAATAAGTATCACAAATTTTATAAATACAGCCTTAAGGGTTATTTAGATATTAACATCCAAAGATTGATATTTTATTTACTGACTGACTTCTTCGGCTACTATTTATACATATCTTATATTTGACTAATCAACTTATCTTTTGTATGTTAAACAAATTGTTTGCTTATAAAAACTGGCCAAGTCTAATTTAGAGCTTGAGGAGCTCCGTAACAGAGCCATAATTACTAATGTAGCCTGGTGGATTAGTAAGTTGAAGTGGCAGTTCACTTCGCAGAACTAACAGCCGATGGTGTCGTAAGGTTCTGGAATGGAGAACATGTACCACTACGCGCAGCGTAGGGCGTCCTCCCGCAAGGTCATAGACGATCTGAATATAACCGCAGGATCGCACTGGAGGCTGGCTCCTATCAATTGGTCGTAATGGAAATCACTTGGAGAAGCCAACGTCTAGAAGATATCCTACGGCTAATTTGATGATGATGAAATAGACAATATTAAAGCGTAATTCACGAATGACCTTGATGACTTGATTGTACATAAAAATAATATAAACAAATAGGTCATCGAGTAGCCTACATCATACTAGTCCGGCGGCACTAGATAGGTCTTAAAAGTATGTTTAATGCAGGTTCATTACGCGAGTCGCTGAAAAAGAAAAACTGATGGTGATAATGGTTCCATTAGCACATAGTGGTTGGTGTTAATGGGACCTCTGCTGGCGTCGGCGCTAACAAATCAAGTACTTAATTTATGCATATAACAGTTTCTAAAATCTGTCAACATTTTATGAGCACACATCATATTATCATGACACGATGTTGTCATTATTACTGTGCCATAGCAATTAATATTTTAAATGTCAAAGTATATCTGTTTGTAACCTCTTCATGCGTTATCTATTCGAGCAATCTTTTTAAAATTCTAAATTTATAACTCAGAATATGGAAAAGGACATGAGCTAATATCGCTCTGTAGAAATTACGATAAACGAAAATTTCATTTATATTTGCTTACATTTACGCATTCACTGATCACATTAAAATTACTTTAAAACGCGGTTTATTTAACTTTTTGTATTTTCTGTTACCTTGCAGCAACTGTTTTAAAGAGTGACAAAAGAATTTCAGTACTACAAAAAGTTTAAAGATGGTGCTGAGCGACATCAAACCGTGCGGTTAGATAATAGCTAAACTAGACAGAATCTAGATCCGATGACAATTATACGATCTCTACTAACCCACTCCAGCTTTGCACGGATGCAATGAGGATAAAAATAATTTTTGTGGATTATCTCTAAGAGGTGGACATCAAACTATAACCGCTGAGTTTTTGTAGATCTTTATGTGGTGTTAAATACTGTTGTACAATATTTTGATGTATTAATGTAAGCGCATAAAGAATAATGTTTATTAAAGAAACTTTTAATATTATCTGAAATTTTCTACAATAATATGCAATTATTCTGCATATAAACCTTCCCCTTGAATCACTCTATCTAAATATAATTGCATCACAATACGTTACCCTACTTTTAGGATCTAAGAACACGTAGGGACAAACGACCGGAAGTGGCTTTGTTTCATGCTATGTAGCGATATTAAAGTGAGTTTATTTGTGACCACTTCACGCTTTTTCTATTTAAGGAACCTTTGTACCTTTAAACCCAAAAGACTATCTACTGTTTTTATAAAAAATGTCACGTGGAATAGATATTAGTTACGTAATAAATTACTCTTTCCTTAATAAATCTACCAATTTAAATACTCTGTTTCCTTATTGTTTTGTAGTAAATATTAATAAAACAAACCGTTTCGCTTTTATAATAAAAGTGTGATGCCAGTGAAGTTAATTATTTTAGTAAAGCTTATTTATAATAATAATAATTATACATTCTTACAATATCTCTGACATTGACATGACTCCGTGGTAAGTCGTTTAAAGCACTTTTGTTACGGATGCCAGAAAACAAAGGAATCACAAATTTACAACTAAAATACATATATTTAATACTCAGAACAAACAATATTTGTGTTTGTTCTTTAAATCATATAAATATTTGCTCTGGATAGTGGATGGGAACAAACTGACGACCCCTGGCGCACAAGATAGGACCACTACCATCTGGCCAAAACAGTTCAAGGCAAGGTTACAGGCCAGTCAGGCAACAGTTCAAAACGTAACAATAAAATTTCTATCAAGAATTTGTTCAAATCATTATTTAATTACGCCTTGAATAAATACAATTTAAGAAATAGATACTAGAAACGTAACTGAAATTTCAGACAATTTAGCGAACTTACAATTTAGTTTACTAGGCGCAGTGGAGCATTGGTTTTCATTGTCTGTAAATGGAGAACTATTTATAGTACTTTATGACTTTGGAACTACTTAATTTTGGTAGAATGAATTTGCTATTGTTTTATATGTTCAGACAACAAATTCTATGTTCAAATTAATATCAGTTTTGTTTCACAATTAAATGTTACCTTATTTTTAATTATATTTATTGAATATCATCATACTAGACATTAAAAGTCCACTGTTGGACATAGAAAAAAAGGGGGTATGTTGCCCATAATTGTCGCACTGGACATAGTTTATGTTCACTTAAACATTTATACAAGGAATATTTGTGTTTACAAATATATATATCATATAAATGTTTGTCCTGCATGGAGATTGAAGCCACGATATTTGACACACGAGACAGGACCATTACCGAATGTGGCATCGGGGTATTAAATTTATACTATAGAATAATTATTATTAATAATTTAGATAGAATAGTAATAATAATAATAGATAGGTAGACATCTTAAAAAAGGGTACCTCATCATAGTAATCGGAATTTTACATATAATTACCGCGCTGGGTAAGCGTGGTGGTAAGCGCAGAACTTATAGGTTAGGGTGGAAGCTACCCAATTTGACCTTATACATTAATATAGAGCATTGTGTTCACTCCGGTACTTGAGGCGCCTCTAAAGACACCTGGTACAAGAGAAGTTACAATTTTCTTTTCGTTTAGCCAGTCTCCCAGCTAAACCCATGGCTTAAATGGTTTCTTGCACCCACTTCTATTGCCAATAGTAGTGATCGTTTTGTTGCGTTCCTATGTGAAGGGTAGAGAAAATACAGGGTAACGTGACATCTTTACTGTTCCAACATTAGGTCCCAAGGTTGGCGATACCACAGTGACATCCTTGGTAATAACAGAAGCGTTTATATAGCTATAATATATAAGGTGAATATAGGTAAGTAAATAACCCCTTTTTTGGAGGGGTCGTTGTTCTTTGGGAAGGCTGCAAGCCGAACATCTCTGCGCAGCAGAAGACTTCTTTGCCTAATATGTAGGCGACAAAGATGATAATTACTATTTTCAGGCAAACCTTAGTTTAGAACCAACGTACAATTGACAAGTCCGGCGGGGCAGATAGTAGTGATCCCATATGCGCAGAGGTCGTGGGTTCGATCCCTACCTAGTACAAACATTTTGACGATGATATTTGTGTTTGTTCTGTCTGAGGTGTTAAATGATTTTTAGTTTGATGTACGTAACACAAGCTTTAGGTGGCTTAGCTCTAAGTAAGGTATGGGATGTCATGTCATTCATAGAAATATATATACTATTCGTACCTAGGTGAGATCATTGTAACTTCTACTCGTGCAATAATGCTTATCTCGGGTCCTACAGACAGTTTTAGGTAAATTGAAAGGTCGTATCACCGTATTAACCTTAATGTAATCTATTATGTTGTAATAATACATACACAAGTTAGTTGTTTCTATTACTATTGTTTATTTATTAATTTATTTACAACTAGCCGGGTCCTGCGGCTATTACAGGTATATACAGCTTATATTGTTTGGTAAAAATGTAGCTTATTCCATTAGTAAACAAAAATATAGAAATAAATCGAGTCATTTTTGAGTTTATTCATTACAAACGCAGAATATATATTATGAATACTAGAACGCAGAATATGAATGACCTGTGTATTTAAGTGACTCTTATAACACTATTAGGTTGTCACGGTCATCGGTCATTTGTGTAATTAGGAATAGGTCCATTGTAATTCATCATCATCATACCAGCCATTGAAAGTCCACTGCTGGAAATAGGCCTTTCTAAGAAAAGAGGTTTTATCCATAATTGCCGTGCTGGGCAATCGTGTTGGAAATCGCACTGCGCAGCTTTCGCGACGGGGATACTGCTGCCCATCTCCACCCTGTGCATTTGAGCTGCACTGTTCAGGATGGATATACCGCCTATATATCTGTCGGTTTTGGTACCTTAGTCGTCTCTTACGACACTTGGTGCAGTGAGAGGTACTATTCTACTCTGCCGGTACCTCACGGCAGAGTAGAATAGTACCTCCAAGTACTTTGATGGGCCTATTTATGCTGCTATGCTGATGATGCTGCTGCCCATACCCACCCTATGCATTTGAGCTACACTGTCTTGGAGGGATATACCACCATCTGTTGGTTGTGGTCGCCTTTACCTCACAGCGAAACCAAATAGGTGTAACACGATATAAAATAGAAACAAAAAAATACGCATTCCCATTTTTAGTTTCAGTTCGAATTAAATCAATGATTCTCAAAAGACTTCTAACGTTTAACTTTAAACGAAATTGTATATCCCTAGGCTTGAAGCGTTGGAAAATAATTATTTACAAAACCTTTTTAAATTTTGTTCGGGAAAAAACAGCCTGACAACAATTTTTCACTGTACATCTACATCGTGGATTTCTCCAAACAAAAACATCTATATAATGCTTCATATTTTAAGAAAAACCTTTAAAATACTGTAACCATTACTGCTATTGTTAACTGAGTGGTAAAACGTCGACTGTTGAACATAGAACTGACGAAGAAAGAAGCTATCTTTATATAACGCCATGAGTCGGTTTCGTACGTCAGTCACTCCTCAGAACACTCATAACGAACTAATTTGCTCTGCATATGCATACATATATATTGCTTTGCCAATCCCTTGCTTATTGGTGCACGCAATAGGCTCTCAGTCAGGGCCTAAATTGAACTAATCTGACATAACGTACCGTCGCTTAGAATCTGAGTTTATGTAGCAGCTTCATTACGCGAGTTTTAGAGATTTTTCGTAATAAAAACGTGTCTGGATGGATGTGGATGGAATTAAAGTATTTTGGATATAAAATAAAGATACGATTTTATTATGATCCATCTCTAATGAACCTGCTACAAAACTCAGTTTCAAGACCATCTGGTGCCAGCAGACTAGTTTGAATGACTTTTTTTACACCAAATATTTACCATGATCATCGGTCATTAGAGTAAAATGTTAATAAGCAAATCTATACTCATAGATTATTATTAATTGTTGTTTTGACGATTTGAAAGTGACTACAGTAATTAGGTCATGACCTATGACTGATTAAACGCCATCACACATGTGAACATAAAATATATAGGACTAGATCGAATACGGAATAAATGCCTTATTCGGGAAACTATTGCAGGAGGGTGCTTTCGATAAAATGACTTATTAATTGAAGACCGACAAGCAACGGTGTACCGTTGTGCCAGATTAGTTCAATTTAGGCTCTAACTAAGAGTTTAATGTGTACCAATAAGCATGGCAGAGCAGAATATTACTTCGTTATGCATCCATATGCTCCCTCCTGAGGAGTGACTAACTTACGAAACCGACTGCTAGGGTTACATTCACCCAGAACAGCGTAGCTTAAACACAGCAGGGCTGGCACGAGCAACAGTATTCCCATCGTAAAGCACTCTGCGATTACCACCACGTTTGGTAATCGTATGAGTAAAATAGCCCTTTTCTTTGTCAATTCTATGTCTAACAGCGGCCGTTCTACCACTAAGTTGACAATTATGATAAATTTGGTGTAATCGTCCTTATGCGCGTATACATAATAAAAATAAAATATATTCCCACAAAACCTGGCTGTGATAAGTCGCTTAAAGCACTAGGTGTTCCTTATGTGCAGATGATATGCTCTGCGATTGCTTCCAGGTCCACCAAGTAACTCTCCGCAAAAATGGAAATTTTCAATCTCTTCGGAAGGTCTTTCTCCGGCAATGGATGTTCACGGCTGATATGACGAAGGTCAAATTGAAAGCTACCTAAAACTATACTTTCAGTCGATGTGATAAAGCATATATTTATTTACATTGATATTTTTTTACGTAGATTTATTTTCGATGTGTCGGTCTCTAAGTTGCAATTTGATATTTCCAAGTAATAAACGGCAGAGTAAATCACTTACAAAGCATTACGCCACACGTTTGCCACTGCGGGCATGCGAACTATGTTACTTTATTATAGTAGTTATCCAGTATAAAATGAAAACGTTTTACGAAACAAGTTATTTTATAATTGCACCTAGCCAGCAATTTTCATGACAATTGCTCTTTAATTTTTTTGCGAAGTCATGCAACTATAATTATGTATTGCTTTATAACTAGGATTTTTTTTAAAACAGAAAATCTTGGGTTTAGTAAAATTTTGTTATTTATAATAAACGTGAACTCAATAATTCTTTTCCTAAATAGTCTATCCCACTTTTATATTATCATACCAGCCATTGGAAGTCCACTGGTGGACACAGGCCTATCCATGAAACGGTGATTTTTTTTATTTTCTCATTTGTCTCGGATGGATATACCGCCATCTGTTGGTTCTGCTACCTTAGCCGCTTCTTACGACATCTGGTATAGGGAGAGGTACTATTCTACTATGCCGGTAATTCGAGCCTCACTTTTATAAATATAATCAACATATATCAAATACCAATACAACGTCTTTACATATTTAATTATTTATAATTATATTCACACAACGTCTCATACATTGATCTGACTCTGGGGTAATAGAATCACGCGCCATATCCTCCGCAAATTACAATATTAACAAGATTTTCTTATTTTTTATTCTTCGTACTTCTTGAAGGTCTCACAATGCCATATCAGAATCGCAGCTGTATATTTATGTCTCCATTGCAGGGACATATCCATATGGGTGAATAAAGAACACGTGTTTTGAATTACCACGCAGGTCCAATACGGATTAGTAAGTTTCATAGAATAATGTATGCTGTGTATTTTTAGGCTAAACGTGCGTTCCAAAGCACGAAGGAGCTTAAGGTGATCAATTTTGTAACACACTGTACTCCCAAGCGATACGAAAGTTGTTTACTTCGTCATAAGTTCTGTCTGCAATTAAACTTTTACAATTTTAATCCCTATGATTCCCTTTAAGCAAATAAACCGATACTTAAATGCTATTAATTTTATTTAACTTATATATTAGAGTCTGACAATATAAAGAAGTTAGACAGTGGTCTATGAAATCAGCAGTCAATAGTAGGGTAGGCAATATGTAGTGAAATGGCTTAAGATAATATTTACTAGAACAAAATAATCTTGTCTCAAGTATAAATTAAGCCTCGAACCTGCATCTTGCCTATGTCAAAATCGACGGGCCCGATGACGCAGATGGTATTGATCCTATCTTGTGCGCCAGGGGTCGTGGGTTCGATTCCCACGCAGAGAAAATATTAATACGATGGTATTTGTGTTTTTTCTGTGTTTAAGTGTTAAATATAAGTATTTAAGTTGTATAATTGTGATTGCAGTGTTGTCTTGCGTCCATAACACAAGTGCTTTAAGCGACTTATCACGGAGTCAGGTCAATGTTTGAGATGTTGATGTTGGAAATTATTATTATTGTTATTATGTCTGGGATGCTATCGGGACCTTAGTTAATACATCTAATTTTCATTTTTTTCTTGTAAATATTATCTTAAATATAATTCAGCATTTTCTATGCATAAGACGCAGAGAAGAACGAACATTTTCTTTTCATAAACTATTTTATTGAACTTTCACCCACTAAATTTGTACAACTTCGTTCGGAAATATAACAATGTATGCGATTTGCATTTTCAAGGTCTATATATCACGTCGTCATGACTAAAACGGAGAAGCAATAAGTAAATTTGATGACTTTTGGTATGTATAAATAAAGATCGGTGGCATTAGAAAAAATCCAAGCGCAGGTGAAGTCTCGAGCATCTAATTAGCTAATTAGGAAATAATGAAATGAGTTATAAGTGAAAAATACATATATTTACAAACTAATTCATAAAACTTGTGAGATAAGCAGAAGACTGATCATGTCATTATATATCCAATAGCTTAATAGCACAAAGTGTGAAGAAATGGCAGCACTTGTCATTGGTTTTTTTCGTTAACATTTCTAAAGACTAAAGATAAATCAAAGTCCACTATGAAATAGTGAAGAAAACACTATTTTTCTAACATTATTTCAGCATCCGACCCGGAACTTTGTGCGCATATGACGCACATTGCTTATAACGTAAATAAAAATATGTTTTTTTACACTTAAAATCGATGGCTCCAGTGAACAATTTTTTTACCCAGAGACAATGGCCGATCCATACCCGCCCATATTCCCGGGAGTAAAGCGATAGGTTTTGTAGGGCATGAACCCACTAAAAACTCTGGGGTTCTCTCTCAACCAGCCTTTGCGTAGAGTAGGGCTCTGGAATCTTAGTCGCATACTACGAGGATATCCTTCATGTGGACCCAAACCAACATGCGGGTCTCAGCGGGTTATTTCAGGGATGCTTAGAAGTATGTGCCACGCGAAGGCCTTTGGAGGCGCGCTCTAATCTTGGTTTCGCACTCAGCCAGGTAATAGCTCGCTTCAGTTTAACTATCTACAAACGGGCACTTTGGCGACTCCTTAACCACGTAGAGCGTAATACCCTCACGGAGGATGTAAATACGGCAATGTTCTTCGGTCTAGCTAGAGATTGACAACCCTAGACACATTGCAGAATTCGTTCGGACAAAATTGGCGAGAGAATCTTCCTTTTTTTCGGCATCCGCATTGGACACTCAAAAAAGTGGCTTCAATCTAAATCTTTTGGATAGTCTATTTCTGCTTTCAAATTAAAATGATATGGTATACCTAATAGTTATAATAATGCTTTAAACATTATAAAGAAGGTATTAGGTACAAAGTTCACATTTAAAGAAATATTTATTCCAATTATCAATCCATATATATAATATTGGAGTGTCTGCTTATATTATTAAAATTACTGATGTTTATTAAGTGCTTTTTTTTGTTTAGCCATAAATTTTAATTACTTTTGGGGTTGTTTAACCTCACTCTCACTCTTATAAATGGTGGACTATTTGACTAAGAGTGAGACCCTCCTCCTGAACATGCTAACTAAAGGACATAAAAAAATATTGTAGAAATCAAAAAGTTACAAAACGTTATTAAACTTACGCGCGTGTGTGTGTGTGTGTGAAGTGTTTGTGCGTGTGAGTGTGTGTGAACTGTACAAAACTAAATACAAATGAGATTTTAAATGTTTAAAGCTTGATAAAGAAATTCATAGATACACATAGATTCATACACATATCATTAAATGAAGGGACTTATAAATTTATCGACTTCATCATAACTTAGTGATAAAAGCCATTCTGTACTTTTCGCTTACAGTTTCGATGTAACAGCAAGTATATGCTCATGATTTAATTATACAGATGAGAAGACAGATGTGCATATTGCCTCATCGCGAATTGAGTATATACTAACCTAATGACTGCTATGGTAATTTTTTTTTTAGTAAAGTAATACATTTGGATAGTAATCTAATGTTTTATGTTTTTGAAGAATTGTTCGAACGATAATAATAATAACTTTATTCAACAACAAAAGGAAACTTAAACTAAAATACATTTTGATACTTAGCTACCTAAACTAGGTCCAGCCTGTTATTATAGGCACCTAAATATTATAATAATAATTATTACAATAAATTATTTTCGCATCGATATATAATAATAATTACAATAATTTATTTTCTCCTTCACACATAAGAATTAATGTGAATTGATATTTATGTGAAACAATTTTGTTAGAAGTATGTAAAGTTTTCTAATCGATAGTATTTGAAAGCGAGTACAGTGATTGAGTAGAAGACCTATGATTTTTAATGTTGACAATAAAAAATATTATATGGAAATGGAGAGACGGTACATATAAAAAATATGTTTTTATTTGTCTGTCTGTTTTTTAGGTGATCTCTGTAATCAACTGTTGTCGATCGATTTTGATATAACTTTTAGTAGCAGATAGCTGATATAATTAAAGGTAATTTAGGCTATATAACATCTCTCTGTGGCTAATAGCAGTGGAGCGTTACTCAAAAATATGGCAGAAAACGGGTGAAAATTTATGTGTGTCGTATGAAAGAAAATATGTTACCCAAAGTCACTATTCCATGTGAATGACGTCATTGGTACAGCTAGTAGCTAATAAAACTTGAGGTTGACCTCATACAAAAGGATTGCTACCTCACACTAACCTATTTCTACTACTAAATAGCAGTGTTCGCATCATTGCGTACCGGTTTAAAGGGCGATAGCGGAAGCAAAACGACTGAAACTGACAAAATTTCGTCACAAGGTTGGCAACGCTTAGTAATATCTTACCAATAATATATCACGCAATCTGTATGCTGGTTTGTCGACCCGGACTAAAAATAAAATGTAACCGCTAAATATTACAATGAATGGAAAAGCTACCTAGGCTAGCTACCTTTATATAAGCAATATTTCGTTTTATATACATTTATTTATAAAATGCAATCTTTGTCTTGTTCTCCAACATTTTTTTTTCATTACAAGACATATGACAAACAAACTTACAGTCCGCGTGATAGTGAGCGTCACCGCAATACGCAAAAGACGCGCATACTATTATATCACTGACAATATCAATGACGCGTATTAAAGATCTGTCGTCATCATCATACCAGCCATTAAAATTCCATTGTTGGACAAAGGCCTCCCCAGGAAAAGTGGAATTCTGCCCAGAATTGCTGTACTCGGAAGGCGTGTGGGAATCGCAGAGCACAGCTTTGGCTGCCTATCCTCGCCTTGTGCATTCAAACTACACTATTTCGGATGAATCTCTTACGACACCTGGTACAGGAAGAGGTACTATTCTACTCTGCCTCACAGCTTATTAAAGATTGAATTTTAGACATTAAAAACTCTGTATTATAAAATTCATTATCATCTTTCATATTTGTGTTGTAATTATATTTTAATGTTATGATAATATATGTAAGGCCGTCAAAGTCGTAGTTAAATATTATTCAGTTCATTTTTTTTCCATGCATTGTAATATTTAGCGGTTACATTGAAACTTCTAAACGACCGATATAGCAATCACCTTCAATTTGCTGACGTTGTTACTCGCCGCAGAATCGATAGAAGATTCGAGAACGATGCGATACTAACGTACGACTCAACTGGTTATCATAAAGTTTAAGGTAATCAGTGGTGTGTTAACAATAATGCTCACGTGTTATCGCGGGCAGAGCAGAATTAGGTACCTATAAGATTTATACACAGCATACATATACACAAAATTGGCGCTGTAGGTAGTGATTTTATCATGTGGGCCGTGGGCTCGATTCCCACCCTTAGTAAATAGCAAATATTTATATGATTATATTTGTATTTGTTATGTGTCTGAGTGTTAAATATATTTATCCAAATATATTTGTGGTAGTACATATATATATATATATATATATATATGTACTAACTTACACGACTTATTATCAAAGAAAGACAAACAAGCGGTCAAGCGGTTCGCGTGACAAAAAGCGTCACTGCAGCCTATAGACGTCGACGGCGCTCGTCATGTAACAAGATTATTACAAGAACATTGCCAAACTTCTGACTTGATGATGTTATGTCTAATACCCAGTAATTTTACTGGCTCTCTCACCCTTCACACCGGAACACATCAAAGCGAACACTGCAATATAGAAATAAGTGAGAGTGCAGTACCAATGCAGACGACCTTTGTGTAGGCTGTACTTCATGTAAGTAACTAATAAGAAAAAACTATATTAACATACACCATTCTGAGTTATAATCTGTGTTTATTTGGTAAATATAATCATATATCAGATAAATACAGTAACAAGTAAATTTCATAAATAAAAAAAGATGTATTTTTTAAAAATCGTTTTTTTTGTTTTTTGCTTTGGTTGATAGGAAGAAAACGTGACTTGTCTTCAAATCTGCAACGTGTACAATATTTTTTTATATGCTAGCCGAT